>VDFB02353493.1:253828411-253861610 GCA_007258455.2 Sequoia sempervirens
TGAAAGAAAAGACGTTTGTGGGTCCCCACCGGGCGTGCCAGAAATGTGATAGGTCGAAATAGGTGTTAGAAAACAAGCAACAAGTTAAAGAGCACAAATAAACAACTAAAACAACCTACACTTCGAGATTAGCCTAAGTTGGAAACAAAACAAGACAAAGCCACGAAATAGAACTTTATACCTTGCGTTGAGTCGATCCTTTGGTTGGCCCTTCGATCTTGAATGTGTATGCTCCTTAGATGACGAAAGATGTGTGATACGAGATGCAAATGATGCTTGGAAACATAAAAAAAGCTAAGTGTGGATTGAGAAATAAAACTGCAAGAGTTTGGCTACACAAAATGATCTCCCCAAAATGAGAGAAAAGAGGGGGTATTTATAGGATTTTTGGGAAATCCTAGGGGAAATGGACGGTTGAGATTGATCCACCAAACATCAAGATGTAGGGCTAAGGTGAGTTGAGAACTCACAAGCCCTCACATCTTGACATGTGGCATGTGAGATAGCCCTAAAAGGTGAAGTGGACATGAGGTGGAAGGAGAAGGACATGACATGGAGAGGGGTACAAAGTACCTTGGGATTGGACAAGATCTCCTCATAAAGGAGGTACTTGTCCCCATGTGGGTGAGAGGACATGTGAGGAATTAAAAATTTCTCAAATATTCACATGGGGAGATGGGAAATAATTTTAAATTCCAAAGGATGCATTGGAGAATTAAAAGGTGAATTAAAAATTCACATGGGGAAGAGAGGAGCCTAGGATGAATAAAAAGGAATTAAAAATTCCTTGGGGGATGGGGAGAGTTGACTAAAGGGGGTGATTAGGATTGTGCAAGCACTTGATTAGATTAATTAATGAAGATTAGAAGAGGGTTAGATCTCACATGTGACTTGATGTAACAAGTCAAAGATCACATGGGGAAGAGAAAAAGGAATTTAATATTCCTTGGAAGAATAAAAGGAATTAAAAATTCCTTGAGAGGTTGATTAGGCTAGTTAATGAAGGATTAGAGGAGGGTTAGGTGGCTAAGAGAGATTAGGGGCCAACTTGCAAAAGTTGGAGGATGTGACACATCCTAATCAAGGATTAGGCATGTGCACATCCTAATGATGGGATTAGAAGAAGGATTAAGATAAGATAAAAAATGATGGAGGATGTGACATGAAGGGAATTAAATAAATGGAATATTTATTTAATTCAATTGATGGAAGGAGGATTAAAGAGATAAGGTATTATTGATTAAATACCTTAGGGATTTGGCAGAATTAAAGATATTAATTAAATAATAGTAGTATTACTTAATTAACGAAAATAAGATGAAAGGGGATGAATTTGGATAAATTAAGTGTCCAAATTTAGACATCTACAGTAACAATCTGCAAGGGGTCTTACATTATGACAATAAAAAGTTATGGACATTTCTTTCTTTTCTTTTGTTGACTTAGGGGTATCCCTACAACCCAAACCAACATCCAACCGCCTTACCTTAGTCTTAGATTTTTCCAAGTTGGAGTCAAGAAGGGGTGTCATATTATGATTTTTTTTAAACTGGCCTCCAATTAATCAAAACCTTCCAATCCAAACTCCTATCAAAGACAATAAAAAGGTATGCACTTCTCTTCCTTTTTTGTTAACTTAAGGGTATCCCACGACCTAACCCAACACCTAACCCACCTTACCTTGGTCTTACATTCTTCCAAGTTGGGGTCGGGAAGGAGTGTCATGCTAGGACAAGGTGAGTCCCCTAAGGATATATGCAACAACCCGTAAGGGGTTTTACATTATGATGATAAAAAGTTATGGATTTCTCTTTTGTCTTATTTTATTTGTTGACTCAGGGGTATCCCCACAACCCAAACCAACACCTAACCTGCCTTACCTTGGTCTTACATATTTCCAAGTTGGGGTCGAGAAGGGGTTTCATGTTGGGACGAGACTAGTCCCCTAGGGATGTATGCAATAGCCCACAAGGGGTCTTACATTCTGATCATAATAAGTGATGGACTTCTCTTTCTTCTTCTATTTTTTTGACTTAGGGGTATCCTCGTGACCCATCCCAACACCCAACCCACCTTACCTTGGTCTTACATTCTGCCAAGTTGGGGTCAGGAAGGGGTGTCATGTTGGGGTGAGACTAGTCCCCTAAGGATATATGCAACAGCCCGCAAGGGGTTTTACACTCTAATGATAAAAAGGTATGGACTTCTCTTTCATCTTCTTTTATTTGTTGACTCAGGGGTATCCTTGTAACCCAACCCAACACCCAACCCATTTTACCTTGGTCTTACATTTTTCCAAGTTGGGGTCGAGAAAGGCTGTCACGTTGGGGTGAGACTAGTCCTTGGGGATGTATGCAATAGCCCACAAGGGGTCTTACATTTTTACCATAATAAGTTATGGACTTCTCTTTCTTCTTCTATTTTGTTGACTTAGGGGTATCCTAGCGACCCAAACCAACACCCAACCCACCTTACCTTGGTCTTACATTATGCCAAGTTGGGGTCAGGAAGGGTTGTCATGTTGGGGCAAGACTAGTCCCCTAAGGAGCAACAACCCTCAAGGGGTTTTACAATCTAACGATAAAAAATTATGGAATTCTCTTTCATCTTCTTTTTATTTGTTGACTCATGGGTATCCCCACAACCCAACTCGCCTTACCTTGGTCTTACATTTTTCTAAGTTGGGGTCGGGAAGGGGTGATACATTGGGGCGAGGCTAGTCCCTTGGAGATGTATGTAATATCCCACAAGGGGTCTTACATTCTGGCGATAATAAATTATGGACTTCTCTTTCTTCTATTTTATTGACTTAGGGGTATCCTCACGACCCAACCCAATGCCCAGCCCGCTTCACCTTGGTCTTACATTTTTCCAAGTTGGGGTCAGGAAGGGGTGTCATGTTAGGGCAAGACTAGTCCCTTGGTGACGAATGCAACAATCCGCAAGGGGTCTTACATTCTGACAATAAAAAGTTATGCACCTTTCTTTCTTCTTCTTTTTTTGTTGACTCAGGGGTATCCTCGCAATCCAACCCAATATCCAACCCGCCTTACCTTGGTCTTACATTCTGCTAAGTTGGAGTTGAGAAGGGGTGTCACATTATGATTTTTTTGTAAATTGGCCTCTAATTAATCAAAATATTTCAATCTAAACCCCTATCAAAGACAATAAAAAGGTATGGACTTCTCTTCCTTTTTTTGTTAACTCAGGGGTATCCTACAACCCAACCCACCTTACCTTAGTCTTACATTATGCCAAGTTGGGGTCAGGAAGGGGTGTCATGCTAGGGTGAGACTAGTCCGCTGAGGATATATGCAACAACCCAAGGGTTTTACATTCTAATGATAAAAAGGTATGGACTTCTCTTTCATTTTATTTTATTTGTTGACTCATGGGTATCCCCACAACCCAACCCAACATCCAACCCGCCTTACCTTGGTCTTACATTTTTCCAAGTTGGGGTTGAGAAGGGGTGTCACATTGGGGTGAGACTAGTCCCTTGGGGATGTATGCAATAGCTCACAAGGGGTCTTACATTTTGATGATAATAAGTTATGGACTTCTCTTTCTTTTTCTATTTTGTTGACTTAGGGGTATCCTCGCGACCCATCCTAACACCCAACTCGCCTTACCTTGGTCTTACATTCTGCCAAGTTTGGGTTGGAAGGGGTGTCATGTTGGGGTGATACTAGTCCCTTGGATATGTATGCAACAACCCATAAGGGTTCTTACATTCTGACGATAAAAATTTATGGACTTCTCTTTCTTCTTCTCTTTTTTTTGACTCAGGGGTATCCCCGCAACCTAGCCCAACACCCAACCCATCTTACCTTGGTCTTACATTCTTCCAAGTTGGGGCCAAGAAGGGTTGTCACACTAGGGTGAGACTAGTCCCCTGGGGATGTATGCAACAACCCATAAGGGGTCTTACATTATGATGATAAAAAGTTATGGACTTCTTTTTCTTTTTTGTTGACTTAGGGGTATCCCCGCAACCCAACCCAATGCCCAACTGACCTTACCTTGGTCTTACATTCTACCAAGTTGGGGTCGAGAAGAGGTATCACACCGAGACGATACTAGTCCACCAAGGATGTATGCAACAACCTTCAATCCTCGTGCATCAAGTAAACTCGGATTTGGAAGTTAAACCCAAAACCTTAGGGAGCATACCCACAACTTAAAAAAAATAGAATGTCAAATAAGAGAGAGAACAATAGGGAGCATACCCACAACTTAAGAAACATAAAATGTCAAATAAGAGAGAAAGATAGAAAGAGAAAATCATGTAAAGACAAAGAATTATATGGTGAAGGTAATTAAAAAAAGAGTTGAAGAGAAATAAAAAAAGTGGTAAAAAAAGACAATTTTAAAGAGAAAGAGAGACAAAAATGAAGGTAAATCGAGAAAAATATAGATTGAAAGAAAAAATAAATAAAAGTAATAAGAAATAAAGTGAGATGTCCATGGGTAGGGTAAGAGAGAGAGAAAATAATTAAATGAGAAACAAATGAGATATAAAATATATGAATGAAAAAAGTAACATAGGGAAAAAAAGAGGTAATTTTAAAAATTAAGATAAATAAAAATAAAGTAATAGAATAAGATAAATAGATACAATACCAAAACTAATTCAAAGTAAGAGAGAATAAACAAAGAAGTGGCAAAAAAAAATCGATTAAATAATGATAGATAAATAAATAAACAAAGGACATTACATTGAAAGATTAAATAGATAAAGCAAGAAAAATAGTAAAAGGAAAAAAAAAGAAAAAGGGATAAAAAGATAAAATGGAAGCTATAAAGAAACTAATTAAAAATAGAAATAAATAGAGAGGTCAATAAAAATGATAGAGTAATGAAAAAATATGGAGAATAATAGAGAGATATAAGAAATCTAGGGGAGAGGTAAAAGGAAACAAGTGAAACAAGAAACACAAAGATAGATATATGAGGAAAGAAAGACATAAAGAGATGTAAAAAGTGAGGATAAAAAAGAAAGATAAAAAGGGCAAGAAAGAGAAAATAAAGAAAGAAGAAATATGAGAGAGTGAAAAATGATAAGAAAGAAACAAATCAAGAAAGAGAGAAATAAAAAAAAAGAGACAAAACACCAACAAAGCAAATTTAGGAGAGAGAGAGCCAAGGGAATAAAATGATATATATATATATATATATATATATATATATTTAAGTAAAAGAGAAAAAAGGAAAAATGAGAGATAATATTAAAAGAGTTAGAGAGGGAGAAATGTAGTAAAACAAAGAATGAGAAAAACACCAAGAAACAAACAAAGCAAAAAAGAGAACAAAAAAGAGACAAAACATTGACAAAGCAAGAAAGGGAGAGGGAGAGAGAAAAAAGAAAACGTATGACTTATAGAAGAAAAAAAACACAAGAGAATAGAGAAGAGGAATAGAAAGATGAAAGAGAGGTAAGCTGAAAATAATGATAAAAAATAAAACAAAAAGAATAATATAAAGAAGGAAAGTAAAATGTGAGAGAAATAAAAAATAACAAAGAAGAAAGGAAAAGGATGAAATAAAAGAAATAATAGAAATACAGAAATAATAAAATAAAGAGAGAGATAAACATCAATGAAACAAATGAGAAATGGAAATAGATCTAAGAGATCTAAACTATGAGATAAAGAGAGAATAAGATAAACAAAGAAATACACAACAAAAATAGAGGGAATGAAAGAAAGGAATAATAGGGATAGAAATAAATAGTAAGAAAGAAGGGATAAAAAAAAAGATAATTATAAAGAGAGACAAAGATAAAAAGAACTTGGTCAAGAGGGAAAAAATATATAGAATGGAAGAAAAAATGGTTCCATGAAATAAAGAGAGATTGAAGTAGAAAGAGAGAGCACCAAATAATAGAAATAAATAAATAATAAAAGAATGAGAGATAGAGAAACATGAAAATGAAAAAGAATGAGAAAGGGAAAAAATATAAAGAGATCTAAACTTGAAGATAAAGGGAGAATAATAGAGACAAATAAATACACTACAAAAAAAGAGAGAATAAAAGAAAGACATAAGGGATAGGAAGAGATCATAGGGTCCAAGGTCTAAGCTCTCAGATTTGAAGCCTAGGTTCCATGGGTCCACCATCCACAATCTGAGGTCTTGTGTCAAAGATCTAGGGTTTATGGTTCATTTCCATGTTCAAAGACATCAAGAAAAGGTTTCTTGGCCTAAGGTGTGAGGTCCAATTGTATAAAATCTAGAGTCTAAGGGATCACAATATTCAGTAATAGTTCCTTGATCTAAAGTCCATGGTCCATGAATCCAAACTAGAATATTTAGTGTTCATGGGTCCAAAGTTAAGATTCTAGGGTTTAGGATCCAACTTCAAAGATAAAAGGCTTTAGGATAATGTGTCTAAAAACAAGTTTTTGGTGCAGGAGCACCTAGGAAACACACCTAGGAAGCAGTCTAGTTTAAATTTTGCTTGGATATATTATTTTGAGGGTCATGTTGACCATTTAGTTAGCATTTGAGGATTATGAATAAGTGTTGTTCTGTTGTGATCAGTGGAATTAGAAGTAGAAAGTATGGATGGGTTTTGAAGCTCATTCTTGTTTAAGTTGCTAACCTTGTCAAAAGTTAGAAAACACAGTGGAGTTTGGTAATGTTGGCCATTAGGTCATGAAGAAGTCCGACCAAAGGAGATAACTAAATGTGGAGCATTATTTAAGGTGAATCTTGACTTGTAAACAGGGTTAGAAGGATTGATATTGTAGTGACATTTTATGAAATTGAAAGAAATAGCGTTCTGTGAGGCAATTTATGATTTTTGCATCTAAATAGTGCTTTGATGGAATAAACCTGCTATTATTTTTTATTGTAGAGTGTAGTGTGAATAGAGTACAAGCTTTTTGTGCCATCCATTTTCCTTTGTGATTTGTTTTCATCCTTTGTTTGTAAATAGTTGGTTTTCTTTCTTTTTCTGGCCTGAACCAGGCAGTCTTGAGAAAATGGAGTGCTAGAGCACTTTCCCACTGCACAAATTGTACGACCCTTTGGGAATAGTGACTAGGCTCCATGAGTGTAAATATGGTAGGTTGTAGGGCTTGTGTGTGTGCAGGAGCTGCTAGCAATGTCTTGCCCTAGGCGAGCTAGGCAGAGTCCGGCTAGGGGAGACAAGGAGTGCAAGGCACATAACTTGCAGGGGTGCTAAGATTTTGGAAAAATTCCTTTTGGAGAATTTAGTTGAGCATCTTGGTAAGGCCTGGTGGTCAGGAGGGGGCTCCATCAACCCATTTGGTGTGAGAAAACTCTGACAGTTTGGAAGCAGCCTGGAAAAGGCTTATAAACCCTAGTTCTTGACCATTTTTGAGTAAGGGCAGTGTACGGACAGTACAGGCTCCTAACCCCGAAAATATTCAAGGTGTGGGCATGGGAAACACAAACCCAAAGGAAAGAACCCAGGTCATTTGGAAGGTTTTGGAGTAAATTCCATTTTTCTAGGGTTAGGAGGCCTAATTGGGGCTCTAGGCTTATAGCCTTTTCTAACCCCAGGAGAGGGTTTGGTGGAAGCGATGGAGAATTGGAGTCTAGTGATTGAACAAGAACCCCAATAGGTTGCTATGAAGCATTTTTTTGCATCTTTACACCCCTGCAAGTACCTAACTAAATTTTGAGGGTAATTGGCCTTTAGGGAAGAGTAAGGGTCAAAGGTGAGATAGTGGCAAGGCACCAAGATTGGCTTGGTGGAATGAAAGAAGGTTGATAGTAGGGTTGGCTAGGAGAACCAGGGGTGCCTAACAAGCATTAGGGCCTATAGGTTAAGAAGGTGGAGAGAGACACCAAAGGGTTTGCCAAGGTGAGACCCAGAGCATGGGACAGTGAGTGTCTCATCCAACCCTGCCCCATCAGATTGGTATCAGAGCAAGCAAAAGATTTGGGAAGAATCTTGTATGTTAGACCTTGAATCTAGTGGTTCTACCATCATGGTGACAAATGCAGAATTGGCCAAGATGGTTGAAGAGCAAGAGGAGGACAATAAGTTGTTAAAAGAAAGAATAGAGCAACTTGAGAAAGCATTGAACAATGTGAAGTTGGAAGGAAAGGTACCAAAGGAAGAAGAGGTTGCAGAGGAAGACAAGATCCCTGAACCTGACCCTGTTTTGGAGGAAGAGCCTTTCTTGAAAGCATTGAAGGCGTTGAGTGGAAAAGGACTTGAGGGCATACCACTGTTTAGTGGGAAAATGGAAGCTGAATTAGTTATGGATTGGATAGAGGGAATGGAAAACCATTTTGAATGTGATGGAGTCACTGAAGCACATAAGTTAAAGGTGGCCAAATCAAGACTACGAGGTTCTGCCTTGACATGGTGGAAGTTCATTCAGACAGAGAGGGAAAAAGAAGGTAAGCAGCCTATCTCTACTTGGAAGGGAATGGTTGCCAAGATAAGAGAAGCATACATGCCAGATGACTATGAGATTCAGTTACACAAGAAGAGACAAAGCTTAAGGCAGAAAGACCAAGATGTGAATACCTACACAGAGGAGTTCCAAAAACTTTGTATGAGGTCTAATGTTTTAAAAGATGAAAGCCTCAAGGTGGCTAGGTATCTTAATGGCTTGAAGTGGAACATTCAAGAGGAGATGGCTCTTTTAAGTCCTAAGACAGTACATCAATGTTACCAATTAGCTGTCAAGATTGAGGAAAGGAACAAGAGGAAGCAAGACCAGGCTTCTAAAGGCAGGGGAAAAGGTAGGGATCAAAGAGATCAAAGAGGGCAGCGAGGTGACTACCAAGGTAGAGGAAATGACCAAAGAAACCAAGGAGAGTCTAAACTCATAGAGCATGGAGGAGAAACATCTTCTAGAGGAGGATATAATGAAGGTAGAGGACATCAGGGAGGTTCAAACAGAGGAAGAGGAGCAGGCAGGAGCAATTCATACTTTGCAAACATGAAATGCTACCATTGTGGTCAAGTAGGTCATCTTGCTTATAGGTTCCCGGAGAAAGCATCTTCATCAAGCAATGAGAAGAGAGTGGCTTATGCACAAGAGGAGACCATGAGTCCTAAGTCATCTGAGATCAGTCATATTGAATCTGAGGTAGGAGAGAATTTGATGTTCAATAGAGTTTTGATCAGACAACCGGTCAAGGAAGAACCAAAACAAAGGAGAGCTCTATTTAGAGTAAGGTGCAAGATACTTGGTAAAGTATGCAAGGTCATAGTAGATTCAGGTTCAATAGACAATATAATCTCAGAGGAGGCAGTAATGAAATTGAAATTGGAGAAGGTACCCCACACTAACCCCTACAAGGTGACATGGCTAAACAAAGGGCAAAGTGTTTTAGTGAATGAGCAAGTAACAGTGGAATTTTCCATTGGGGGGTACAAGGACAAGTTAGTTTATGATGTTTTTCCCATGAATGCATGCCATCTACTATTGGGCAGACCATGGCAGTATGACAAAAGTGTCATATATGATGGGAAAGAGAACGCCATCTCATTCAAGAAGGATGGGAAGACTTTCAAGCTGCAGTCACTGTCAGAAGAAGAAGAGGGACATTCAAAGACACCAAACATCATTTTGAGCAGTGGTAAAGAGTTCCTTAACAACCTACATCAAGGGGGTGAAGGATATGTGGTTATGCTACAACCTAAGGAAGAAGACAAGGTTGAAAAGATAGTCTTACCGGAAGCAGTCCAAAAGTTACTTGAGAAGTACAAGAGCATAGTTAGTGATGGTGCACCTACAAGTTTACCTCCAAAGAGATCCATTAGTCATCAAATTGACTTCATAACTGGAGCTTCATTACCTAACAAAGCAGCATACAAGCTTACACTAGATCAGAATCCAGAGGTAGCTAGACAAGTGCAAGAATTATTGGATCAAGGATTGATTCAAAAGAGCATCAGCCCATGTGCAGTACCAGTGGTCTTAGCAACAAAGAAAGGTGGTAAGTGGAGGTTATGCACTAATTCTAGAGCAATAAATAGGATCACCATTAGGTATAGGTTCCCTATTCCTAGAATTGAAGACTTAATGGATTGTCTTGGAGGAGCTCAATACTACACAAAGTTGGATCTCAAGAGTGGATACCATCATATCAGAATCAAGGATGGAGATGAGTGGAAGATAGCTTTTAAGACAAATGATGGGTTGTATGAGTGGAGAGTTATGCCATTTGGCCTCTCTAATTCCCCTAGCTCATTCATGAGGCTCATGAATGAAGTGCTTAAAGACTTTACAGGGATATTTGTGGTAGTGTATCTTGATGACATCCTCATATACAGTAAGACAACATAAGAGCATCTAAAACATGTGGAGTTGGTTCTTAGAAGGTTGCAAGAGGAGAAGTTGGCAATCAATCTAGAGAAATGTGAGTTCTTTAAAAAAGAGCTTGTATATTTTGGTTTTGTAGTGTCCAAAGGATCATTGAAGATGGATCCAAGCAAGGTGGAAGCCATCCTAAACTGGCCTACTCCAACCACAGGGACAGAGGTAAGAAGTTTTCATGGATTGGCTCAATTTTATAGGAAATTCATAAGGAACTTTAGTGGCATATGTGCACCAGTCCTAGATACAATCAAAGGAGGCTTAAAAACTAAGTTTGTGTGGACTCAAGAAGCTGAGAAAGGGTTTGAGAAACTGAAACAAGAAGTGGCAACTCAACCTATTCTCTTGTTACCTAGTTTTGACAAATTGTTCACTGTTGAATGTGATGCAAGTGGAGTGGCAATAGGTGGAGTGTTAAGTCAAGAGGGAAGGCCTGTAGCCTTTTTTAGTGAGAAGCTCAATGAAGCCAAGAAGAAGTATTCAACATATGACTTAGAACTTTATGCTTTGGTTCAGTCATTTAGGAAATGGAGGCATTACCTTCTACCCAAGGAGTTTGTAGACTTTACTAACGATCAGGCACTTAGTTTTATCAACACTCAAGAGAAGTTGAGTAATAGGCATTTGAAATGGATGGAATACATTCAAGCTTTTATCTTCACCATCAAGCACAAGAAGGGACAACTAAACAAAGTAGCAGATGCATTGAGCAGGAGATTGTTGACAGTGCAAGAGACACAGATCAAGAGCATTGGCATAGATAGTTTCAAGGATCTCTATGGAGAGGATGAAGACTTTTCAAAGGTCTATAAGGTATGTTCTAACTTTGAGAACCATTTCCATAGCCAATATTCTGAGTATACTTTGCAAAGTGGGTTATTGTTTAAGGGAAATCATTTATGTGTTCCAAGAGGGTCAATGAGGGAAAATCTGATTCAGGAAAAGCATAATGGCAATCTTAGTGGACATTTTGGCATCAACAAGACTTTAGAACTAGTGCAAATATTCTATTACTGGCCTAAGTTGGCAAGGGATGTTAGGAAGTATGTGGAACAATGTGTTGTGTGTATGAAAGCTAAGGGAGGAGCTAGTAATGCTGGTCTATATCAACCCCTAACCATTCCTAACAAACCATGGGAGTGTGTGAGCATGGATTTTGTGGTAGGCCTTCCTAAGACTAAGACTAGTTTTGACAGTGTTTATGTAGTGGTAGACAGATTTAGCAAAATGAGTCATTTTATTCCCTGCAAAACTACTCATGATGCTAGTTACATAGCTCATCTCTTCTTCAAGGAAGTTGTAAGGATCCATGGATTGCCTTTGATCATTGTTTCAAACAGGGATGTGAAGTTCATGAGTCACTTTTGGAAGACTCCATGGAGAAGATTGGGTACTAACCTATCTTTTGGATCAGCTTACCATCCTCAGACCGATGGTCAAACAGAGGTGGTTAATAGGGTGCTAGGTAACCTTTTAAGGTGCCTAACTAAGGAGTATGGATAGACATGGGATATGGTTATCTCACAAGATGAGTATGCTTACAATGATAGTGTGAACCGGACCACAGGGAAGAGTCCTTTTGAAGTTGTGTATGGGATGCACCCAAGAGGCATATGTGAGCTCAGAGATCTTGGAGCTATGGAACAAAGAAGTGGACATGCAGAAGACTTCAGTCAGACCATGAAGGAGATTCAGGAGCAGGTGAAGAAGACAGTCACCGCGACTACACAAAAATTGAAGGAGAAGGCAGATTTGTCAAGGAAGGATGTACAATTTGCAGTAGGGGACTATGTCATGGTCCAACTTAACAAGTCAAGGTTGCAGAAGGGAATGTCAACCAAGTTGCATATGAAGAGAGTGGGTCCATGCAAGATATTGGCCAAATATGGCAAGAATGCCTACAAGGTGGAGTTACCTACCGATCTAGGAATCTCACCAGTGTTCAATGTAGCTAATTTGATCAAGTATAAGGGGACAGTCAATGATGTGGATCAGAACAGTCAGGAGATCTTCAAGGACATCAACAATGTGTCCTTACCTAGTCAAGACAAGCCTCAAGTAGAGAAGATCTTGGAGTCAAGAATGCAAAAGGCTACAAGACACAAGGTGTACATGGAGCACCTTATCAAGTGGAAGAACAAGCATGAATCAGAAGCCACATGGATACAAGAAGATCAGTTCAAGAAGTTTGGTATTGACCTATCATTGGTCTCTCCTTCCATTCCTTTTTTTTTGGCCAGAGAGGGGGAGAATGGTGCAGGAGCACCTAGGAAACACACCTAGGAAGCAGTCTAGTTTAAATTTTGCTTGGATATGTTATTTTGAGGGTCATGTTGACCATTTAGTTAGTATTTGAGGATTATGAATAATTTTTGTTCTGTTGTGATCAGTGGAATTAGAAGTAGAAAGTATGGATGGGTTTTGAAGCTCATTCTTGTTTAAGTTGCTAACCTTGTCAAAAGTTAGAAAACATAGTGGAGTTTGGTAACGTTGGCCATTAGGTCATGAAGAAGTCCAACCAAAGGAGATAACTAAATGTGGAGCATTATTTAAGGTGAATCTCGACTTGTAAACAGGGTTAGAAGGATTGATATTGTAGTGACATTTTGTGAAATTGAAAGAAACAGCGTTCTGTGAGGCAATTTATGATTTTTGCATCTAAATAGTGCTTTGATGGAATAAACCTGCTATTATTTTTTATTGTAGAGTGTAGTGTGAATAGAGTACAAGCTTTTTGTGCCATCCATTTTCCTTTGTGATTTGTTTTCATCCTTTGTTTGTAAATAGTTGGTTTTCTTTCTTTTTCTGGCCTGAACCAGGCAGTCTTGAGAAAATGGAGTGCTAGAGCACTTTCCCACCATACAAATTGTACGGCCCTTTGGGAATAGTGACTAGGCTCCATGAGTGTAAATATGGTAGGTTGTAGGGCTTGTGTGTGTGCAGGAGCTGCTAGCAATGTCTTTCCCTAGGTGATTCAGGCAGAGTCCGGCTAGGGGAGACAAGGAGTGCAAGGCACATAACTTGCAAGGGTGCTAAGATTTTGGAAAAATTCCTTTTGGAGAATTTAGTCGAGGGTCTTGGCAAGGCTTGGTGGTTAGGAGGAGGCTCCATCAACCCATTTGGTGTGAGAAAACTCTGACATTTTGGAAGCAGCCTGGAAAAGGCTTATAAACCCTAGTTCTTGACCATTTTTGAGTAAGGGCAGTGTATGGACAGTACAGGCTCCTAACCCCAAAAATCTTCAAGGTGTGGGCATGGGAAACACAAACCCCAAGGAAAGAACCCAGGTCATTTGGAAGGTTTTGGAGTAAATTCCATTTTTCTAGGGTTAGGAGGCCTAATTGGGGCTCTAGGCTTGTAGCCTTTTCTAACCCTAGGAGAGGGTTTGGTGGAAGTGATGGAGAATTGGAGTCTAGTGATTGAACAAGAACCCCAATAGGTTGCTATGAAGCATTTTGTTGCATCTTTACACCCCTGCAAGTACCTAACTGAATGTTGAGGGTAATTGGCCTTTAGGGAAGAGTAAGGGTCAAAGGTGAGATAGTGGCAAGGCACCAAGATTGGCTTGGTGGAATGAAAGAAGTTTGATAGTAGGGTTGGACAGAGAGCAGGGGTGCAAAATGTTCAAGGACTGGGGTTGAAAGTGGAGAGAACACCAAGGTTTTTTCCCAAGGTGAGACCGAGGCAGCAGGATGAGTGTTCCCATCAACCTACCTATCACCCTCTATATACCTCATCAATCTAAGGTGCGCCAACTATACAATCCCATTGCAAATTATCAATCTACATTTAATACTAATAAATTATGTAACACCTATGGCCCTATTCTACATGTCATGAGGACACAGTTGTGCAACCATCCAAAAGGCCTAGATTTCTTACATGGCATAACCCTAATTGTGAATGGTGATATCTCTATAATGGTGGCTACCCATGATTATACTTAGGATTCTTGTTCAAATAACATAAACAATCAAATGTCTATGTATATGTTGACTTTAATTACCCACATGAAAACTTCTATAGATGTGGCCACTTTAGTGATTGTGACATCTAACCCCATCTTCTTGAATGAGAATATTCATCAAACCAAACCCTTTCCATTGATCACCTCACCATGTTATAGGTCATCCTATCATAAACCATGATAATGCGATTATTGTTGGACTAATCACCAATGTCTCCCTTTAGATTTGAGAAATGGACTAATCACCTCCAATGGATCTGTTATCTATGACGTTTGTATCAGGAATTAATAGGTCGATCTTTTAGCACAACAACAAACGTGTTCCAACAAATGGTATGAAATTCATGGTCATGAGTTTGAATTCCCTCGGGTGATACTGAGGGGGGATTGTTGGACTAATCACCAGCGTCTCCCTTCAGATTCAAGACATGGACTAATCACCTCCTATGGATCTATTTATCTTTGACATTTGTATCAAGTGTTAATAGGTTGATCTTTTGGTGCAACAAAAAACATGTTCCAACAAGTATTGTTTTCACAACTACCTTTAGCTACCCTTACTACTACTACTATCCCTCAATATTCTAGTTGGACCCTATCATAAACCAACTCGTGTAATATTTAGGAACTTTAAAATAGCATTTTTTTACTCTCTACTATCTCACATCCTCCAACCACCACCTGTGACCACTATATCCTAGTATCTCTTAAGGTATCCTCCGCCACCCATTCCTATGGGTTTTGAGGTGCCTTATTTTTAAAAATATAATGGCAAGAGAGAATCTAAAATCACACATTTTATATTGGATTTGTAATTATTAGAACACAAAAATGAAAATTCAAACCAATAACTTTGATCACTATTATTTATGGATTAGATCATGTCAGAGTTATTTGCATCAAAATTTCAAATTACACTTTGTGATCCATATTTTGTCTCCTTTAGCTCTCTTTTATAATGATGATGGAACATGGAGTGTGATTTGAAATGTTGATACAAAAAATATAACACAATATAATCTAGAAACAACAATGATCAACATTATGAATTGTGGAAATTTGATATCCTTAACCAACATCTTTATTAACTATTAATACACTTCTATTGATATTGTTTATTTTCATGGACTAGATAACTTTTAATATCAAGGATATCAAAAGAAATAATATTTACCAACCTTGAACCATATTTTAGTACACATAATTTTGGAGGTAGTTGGGATTCTTGAATATAATAAACACCAAGATAGTAGTAATTTTGTTGATATAGTTAAATCAACTTATTTAACACCATCCAAGATTTCCTAAAGTGTGAAATTTCCCTCAACCAACTAGGATTCAAACCTATGAGACCTCTTATGTATGCTAAGGTGCTCTAGAATTGAGCTACTAACCTTCTTATAGTTCAAGTGTGGCTCATTCTCTAACACTCTCCCTTAATCCACACTATGTGCTTCAAGATCTTAATCTAGCTCTCCTACTATATGAAATTTCCATGGACTAACTAGGTTTAAAACCTAGGATCTCTCTTATGCATGCTAGGATGCTCCACCATTGAGCTACCAACCCTCTTATGGTTTATTTTAGGCTATTTCTTCAACACTTCCCTTGAGCCATACCTTGTACTTAGAGATCCTAGTTTGGCTTTAATACCATGTAAAATTTTCATGGACTAGATAGGAATCAAACCTAGGACCTATAATATGCATGCTAGTGTGCTCTACTATAGAGCTACATGTCATCTTACAATCTGAGTGTGGCTCATTCTCCAACATAAAGAAGTAATAAAATAATACGTATATTCCATATAAAGGGACAATGCATATGTATAAATATAAGAAATGGATGTTTAAAATACTAATCTCTTTTTATGGTGAACAAAAAAATGATAATGGTGTAGATGGATAAATAATGTAAATAATGAATTTAACCAAAATATAAATCATATTAGTAAGAAATACCCTAAGGCATTAAAATATAAAATATTAAGAAAAATAAGAAAATTTATAGGGGGAATCAGTATGTCTAAGAAATCTAGAAATAAAAATAAGGAACAAAAATAGAAAACCTTAATGGAGATACAAAAATAATAAGAGTATGTAACTTGTCTAATTTAGATCAAGAGATGACTGTGAAAGATTAAAAGAACTTGAAAATGCCATAGAAGAAGCACATGTAGAAGCTTGACCAACCCAAACATAAGAGGTTTAAGGTTTGGAAGAACACAAAGAGTTTTTTAAAGTAAAGGAGAATGCAACGAAGATAAAATGTAGGTAAAAAAAAGTTGCAAAGGTTGTGAATCTACCCAAATAATTAAAAAGTGGAAGTAAAGAAGAGCTCGAGAAAACCTACCCTGCATAGATATTTGAATAATTTCCATCTCAAAATTCAAATGTTCTTGTACAACATAAAAATTAATATATTATAGTATGAATTAACAATATGTAACCATAAACAAGGAGGAGATATGTTTTCATAAGGTATTTCATTTCAAAAGATACATATAATTATTTGACAAAATAGTGGGAGAAGGTCTAGAATGGAAAAGACCACTACCCTATTATATGGAAGTATCTGTAGCACATAGGAAAGTGTACTCCCTTGTAGATGATAGTACAATTTCATGCTTAGTTTGGACCTATTTTAGTGACCTTGAATTTATGCATTTTCACCCTTCCTAAATAGGCCCTAATTTCTTTTATTATGCATCCCAAGCCTTATTTTTATCATTTTTTGACATTGAAACATGCATTGAATAAATGCATTCAAACATAAACCTACCTTGGATCACGTGTGTCTTGGAATTTTAGGCCAGGAACCATTCACCCTTGGGAAAATGGGTCCCCTTTAAATGCCAAGACCCATTTTCTAATATGTTTTTGGTAGTCTTTTAATGATTCAAATTCAATATTCAATTGTCAGCTATCGAGATCTAATATTTGGGAAATTAGAGAAGCCTATAAAACCTAGTATTTTCATCAATTCAAAACTAGAGGAAGAAAGAGAACATAAGAAAGAGTATTCAAGAAAGCAAAGTTGAATTCTTGGAGCAGCATTGTTTGTAATTGCAGGTCTTCAAGTCCATTTGTAGATTTTGATCAAGCTTTTGTCATATGATTGAAGGTTGATTCCAATAGAAGGACATGATGGATTCTAGGTGTGGCAGATGCATTTTTCCATTTACTTTAACCTAATGGCTTATTTCCTAGTGTTCTCATCCTCAAGCTTCATTCTAATAGAAACCTACAACAAGGTATCATTGTACTTCAGATTTATTTGGGGTGTTTTGAACCCTCCCTAAGTGAATCTTATCATTGTCATATAGGAATCATACTCTAACACAATTGAGTAGGGTTTCTTTGCATGTTAGCTCATAACAACCTTAGATACACTTAAGGTTAGGGATCACAAACTGTCATTTATCAAGGTTTAATTACAAAACTTGGGTTTTGAATGAGGCAAACCCCCATACAAATAAGAAAACATTTTCTATTTGTAAATTTATTGCAAGTCCAGATCTAGGAACGAAGATTTGCAGGTATGGGAACAAAGTGTAGACAGAGGGATTTAAATTCACTATTTACACTTTTGGAAAGGATAACCAAGACCCATTCACCCTAGGGCGAACCTGTCCTTCAAAAAATCACAAAACCTACTTTTGGTGACTGGTACATGTGTCCTTACCCTTCTCAAATCTTCCTGCAAACTATGGTTTTCATTTTTTGTACTTTCAAGAATTTGCATTCTATGTTCTAGGTCTAATTGTTCATCTAGTTTAAGCATTGCATATCATTTCAATTTGGTTTCAAATATATTCTATTTTCTTAAGGACTGAGATCCAGGTTTGATTGAATCACCTTTGAGGTTGAAAGTCAATCTTTATTCCTTGTGATCTCTTTCCTAATGAAATACCATTGGGGAAAGGGATAAATAGAGTAAATACCCCCTATTCATTAAGGAACCATTTCCCCAACATTTCAATATCAAGAGGAGAAGAAGAAACTTTAAAAGGGGTTATATTAACACACAAATATTGCTAATATAGTAAAGAAACCTACACATAACTTAGGTGTTGGTTACCAAACTCATATAGTTAATTTATAATTTAATTTGATAGAGGGTATATCACTATATAAAAAATGTGTCTAAATGATCAGAAAATCATTTATATAGAGGAGAATATATTGTGGGTCAATAATGGAGATGTTCCTTAAGCTTTGCTTGTGTATCTGTCTAGAATGATGATGAACATAAACCACACAAGCTTAAGAGGCTTAAAATTCAAAGTATGAGACATGATCCTTAATGAGTATGACATTTCACCATGGAAAGTAAAATGAATTCAATATTAACAATGAATATTTTTTTGAGGCATAAATAGGATAAAGGAATGTGATTTTAAAAATGCTAGTAGGGATAAAGAAGGTGATATAAGTGGAGATATGAAGGAACACTCGGGTTATAAGACATTTAATAAGAATGTACAAAATAAAGAAATAAATAAAAACATTCTAAATCCTTAATATTTCCTTAAAATGAATAGCTTTATGAAAGGAGACACATCTAACTAAGAAGATAATTATTCCTTAGTAACTCCTATGGGGAACAATTTGAGCAACTCCAAACACAAGAATCTAGATAATGAATATGATGATGAGGTATTTATTTTAATTATAACTAAGGATAATGTTGTAGATTCCTTATAAAGTATTGTATATAATATTTTTCTAGAAGAACAACTATATTATGCTACCTTCCATTATTTTATTAGAAAAACCTCAACAAAGGTACCCAATACCTTAATCTTGTTACATAAATATACAAAAAAATAGAGTTTGTTGATATAGGGCCAAGAATCCCAAAAGTAAGCAATAATTTATGTAAAAGTTGTTGATCAATCCCATTGTAGCTTAAGAATTGCCTACAACCAAAAAAAATCCACACAAGAGAGATGTAATGAAAATGCTATGAGATTAGAGAATTAATCATAATGCAAAATAAAATTGGCACAATAAAATATAAATGAATCCTTGTTATAAATACAAACCCTAGGATATAATAAGGTCATGAAGAGTATCTTAATCCTATGATATTATACAAAAAAATTAAATGACATAAATAAGCTTAAGTACATGTAAGATAAGAAACTAGTTAGGTAATATACCATGTTCATACCAACATTCTAGTGAATCTATCCATATTTTTTGGATATTTTTGGATGTTTCTTATACATATTTTATAAGGAACTTGATAAGGAGAACTTAGATAGGTATAGAATACCACTCTAGCACTTCAAAATAAACAAATAGGCATGCAAACTATTGAAGGTTTAAAGTATAAAGTTAAAAATTTTAAACTCAACTCCTACAAAATCACTCGAGAGACCATTGATCCCATAGGAAGGAAAATAACTATTTGAGGGAAACACTAATATGGATAAGGAATATATATATAAATGCATACAATGAATTTTCAATTTAGAAATTAAAGAAGATAAATAAAATGCAAAAATGATGAGGAAACCAATATTTTTTAGCAAGAAGATGTAGAGGTGGCATATGCAAATGAGACTAAAGGTGTAACTCATGATGGTAGGAAAATAAACCTAGAAATAATTAAGAATATATCAGCATAAATATGAAGATAAAAAGGGAGCAATTGATGAGATAACTTCTAGTGATATATTCTCCCAAAGATAATCAAGAAGTAAAAGAGAAGCCATTTGATCTACTCATCATCAATAAAATAAATAATGTATTTTTTAGGTGATCAATTTAAAATAGACCTTGTCACAAAGACTTTTTATTTTTAAAAGCATCACATTTAAATCCAGAAGCAATTTTAAATGAAGAGAAAAAAACACGAGTAGAAATGTGTTTGTCTATAATCATCAATAAATTTAGAGTAATGAAAAGATAAAAATTCTCCTTGGTACAATACTTGAAAAGGTTCAAGTAGTGATTGAAGATGAGTTCCAAAATATTACAACATAAATTGGAGATTTGTAGTTAATTATTAAAGAGGTAAGAGAAACTATTTTGGTCATTAAGTTAGTCGAGGATTAGTAGAATCTACAAGGATAAGAATTCTGAAAAATGTCAATATAGATAATTAAAGAAGTAATTGGACAATTTATTATGAGAATCAAAGCATGGATTGCTTAATTATTGGATAAATTTCAACAAGTAAAAGTAGGCTAGTCATCTTCAATTGGGCACAACTTCTCACTAATGGGTATAGGTTAGTTGAGCTATGAGCTAAGTTAAAATATTTCAATGATGATATTTAGAACTAAAAAAAAGTTAAAGTTATACTTTAATTGATGTTGTTGAGGAAGACCTATAAACTATATTTCCAAGGTAAAGTTATAGTCCAATTAATGTTATTGAGGAAGAACTACAAATTAATTTAAGAGTAATATGATACTAATGTTGTTAGACAAAAAGACTTGAACACCAATATAAAAATATATTAGGAATCACTATTTGATATAGCTAAAGAAGTGTGAATATAACATTTAAAATTCCCAAAACATTTGTAAGAGGCATATCAACCAAATATTAAAAATGTGAAAAGTTGTTTTCCAATAGCAGAGTTGGATTTTTCAAATGGAGGATATATATGATGAATGGAAAATTATGAAATACTTTTTTCTTCTTCTATGATTCCTTATCTATATAGCTTAATTGATCAAATATCCTTGAACAAGAAAATGTAAAATAACAAATGAAAAATTTTGTTCAATTTTGTTGATTTTGGAAGGGAATACTAAAACCATTTTTTTTTTCAAATGATTAATTAAACAGGTCAACAAATAAGAATATGAAAACTAAATTGGAAATTAGATATCATTACCAAGTGGTTGAAAATATAAAAGAGTGATTGAACTTGGTTTCTCACCAGGATGAAACCCAAAAATAACACTCCTAGTTAAAGAAGTGACGAAATAACTTGTCAAGATCGCATAACTAAAAGACTCCTAGTCATTTTTCAAAAGCTATACAACAAAGAAGTTCCAATTCCTAAGATTGAAGGAGTTAAAAAGATATGAATTAAATTATTAGTTATAAATTTTCTCGTAGAGCTATGGTATTTTAAATTTGGGAGTGTCATAATAGGTTATAAGATGTAAAGAATGAATGTATTATAGAAATGCATTTTGTAATGTGTGTAATATAAAAGGTATGAAATATGAAAGAAAGCATTAAGTATAACATAAATAATTAAGTTCATTAAAAAAAGGGAAAAATGTAATAAGAGAGTAATTCCATGTAGTTGCTGCAAAATAAAAAATGGAAATTGTGTTTTTACTTGTAATAATAGTTTTAATAAGGTTGTGAAGTGTCAATGAGAAAGCGAATACTATGTACTATCCAATCATCAACATAAAATAATTCTAAAATTTTCTCTAGTTTAACATTTTCTTGTTCCCTCCTAAGTTAATTTTATATGTAATTATTTGTCTTTACTTTAGTTTTATTTGCTATCTTATATTCATAATAATATTTAGAATAAAAAAAACTATGAAAAGTTGGGCATATGTTTCTACCTTGTTCTCCTATTGCATAATTTGATTAGAAAACATCTTAGTGAGAATTTTGCTAAATAGATTGAAGTAGAACCAACAAACTCTTTCCTATTTCCTTATGTTAGTACTACTAAGAATTCAATCAAGTAACAGATCACAAAGTTTATGCATCAAATGATAAATTATGGCAAGGTAGGATGGTTAATGTAAGCACAAAATTTCTAAAGTATTTTTATTTTTGTTTGACTGATGTAGTGTGCATGTTATTTCTTCTTTGTCAAAAAAGATAAGAATTATGTGGACTAGGGTTGGATTGGGTGCTAAAGTCCAACTATCTAATTTCTTTTATTACATGCTAGTAGTTAGTTCATTGTTTGAGAAGATACAAGGGTCGAGATGTAAAGAGGAAAGAGTAAGGATGCAAAAATAAAAATGGCATGGGGTTTGGCATGGGGTTGAGCAAGAGTGTAGAAGGGTAAGGAGGAATGAGTGCAGATGAAATGAGACATATTTAAATTGATCGTCTTAAAAAAATTAGCTAAGCATATAGAAAGAAACCATCAAAACCATGAAATTGAGAATATTTTGTGTTGTCATTCTTTTCTAAATTCTTGTTATCCTTCAAAATCTATTCCATTTGAATGTTCAAGAGATCCTTAGATCAAATTTAGATCTAAATTCCAGTATATGAACTCTTAATTTTCGCCTCTCTTGCCCCAAGCAAAACATAGCATTCAACTAGGGCAAGTATGGTCAGTGCACCTTGCAAAGGCCAACGTACACAATGCTAATATAGTAATTATGCACAAGTCATGATCTTTTAAACTATATATTGTTCTATAATCTGTACTAACAAAACTAACCCTTACTTACTCTGGAGTAATCTTAGTGTTTGATTATTTTCCACCACTGAATTAAAGATAACAATGCACTACATTATAATGCACTATATTGTCACCATTTTATCCTGTTTTACAATCAGGATAAACTTAACTTGTGAATGTGCCTAATAATTAGTTGATCAAATCTATACCAACAAAATTAACCCTTGATCTAGAGTTATCTGTGTCAATCCTTTATGACCCAACAGTTCTATTTCTTGACTGGCAAAATGTCAAAGATTTTCAACCCTGAACCAGTCGTTTTGAAGGACTTTTTTATCATTCCACCAGAAAAACTATGACTAGCTAGTTTTAAAGAAGTCTCTACTGCTGGATTTCAGTGCTTTACAGTTTAAATCTTTTGAGGTTCAGCTCTATACATGAATATATTTTCATTACTACCCCAGAAAATTGTTCTGGGCTGCAATGCTTGTTATGAACTTCAAAAAACAATGCAGAAATACTAAACTTTGGAAATAATGGATCCTTAAATGCACTTCATCAATGAAACTAAATGTCTCTGGTTTGTGTGTCTATAAACAGAACTTTAAAAACCAAGCAACTGCTCTTTAAAAATACAATCATACAATCTGTTATTGAACATACCTTTCCAAGTTTATGAATTCCTGTGGCAATTGACACGGATATAATCAGCAACACCGAGCACACAGTTGCAAGTCGCCATGTGGATGTATATAACAGTGACTGCTCCTCGTTTTCTTCTGCCATTATACAAGATATCCTCCTCCTTCTCTTCAACAGAAGTTCAAAGCTTTACCCTCTCAATTGCCACAGGAGATTTTCCTTGACAATTCCGTATAGAAATTGAGCCCACAGAAAAAGAGACCAAGTTTGTTTATATGTCAAGATCGGTACAAAAGCAGGATAACTTCCCGACCAAGATATTCTTCATTCAAGTGGGCATGCACTTTAAAACCAGGTATTTTTTTCATCGGTTGTAATATTCCAAAGCTAAAGTTAAAGAAAATTCATGTTTAACAGAATATTGTTTAGCATTAAATCTGTGATTACTCTAAAAAAAAAAAAAAATTGCTTTTGAAGTGTGATTGTTCTCAAATTTTATTTTGCTTTTGGACTGTGACTTTAGTTCTAAAGATATCGAAATGGTTGGTCCATGTATGTTATGGGCTCATCTAAGGTAGAATAATGGATAAACTTTGTACTCTACTAATACAGGGGCATTGCAATGGTAAAGACATTAGCTGTAATCCCAAGTGACTGGTTTAGGCAACGCATATCCATTGGGTAGGGTGAGCTCTTTTGATGAATATACTCCAATGAAGCTTTTGAGTTTTCACCGTTTATGCACTTTGGTGGTGGGTGATTCCTTGTTTGATTGGATGGTTTGAAGATCGGATGTTTAGCAATGTATGTCTTTTTATGTTTATCTAAGTAATAGCTATTTATTAGTATTCAAGAAGTGGAGGTAAAGAGGCATCATGACGGTTATAAGAAATGTAATTGCTCAAATGTGACTAGTTTGTGTGTATGTATACATATGTGTATATGTGTGTATGTGTATGTATATGTATATATATATATATATATATATATATATATATGTATGTATGAATGTATGTATGTATGTATTATTTTGAAAAAGTTACGGATGAGCATCCAAGGGTGTAAAGCAATCTTACATCACCCAAAAAAATAAAACTATTGTTTCTTTTTCAATAAGGGCTAAATTTGGCAAGGTTACTATTTTTAGTAAGTTGGTATTTATGTATGTATGGACACGGAATCTTACATAGACCTTTGGAATGCTGAAATGAAGCCAATGGTGAAGAAAACACTTCAATATCATTTGTCATTTGTGGGATATTAATAATTTCAATTTCCAAAATCTTGTTAAAAATATTCAAAGCCAAATTTGAAGCAGATAGAGGCTCCAGATGAGCTCCAAAATTGGTCGAAAACCAAAATATACTTCTCAATACTATTTTGCGGCCAAGTGTCTTCTCAAAAGCTTTCCAACGATATATTATGATTAAAATCTAACAATCTGATCAAAAGTTATGATCCCCAGAAGTTGTACTGTGGAAATTAATAAAAATTCAAAATATCTTCTTGAGGGGGTTACACTTTCCAGAATATGTTGGAGCGGTTATGCATTCCAAATAAAGGAGGCGAATGGGGGTTACAGAGCAGGGGGAGAGTAGAGTAGATTGTGGCTCTGATTTACAAATTTGTGTAATCAGAAAGCCCATATAATGATAGTCTATAATTTTTTGAATGTTGTAATTTCGCTTATATGGAGATAATAGAACATTGGTGTTTTCTTTTTGCATTTTGACTATTTATTTCCTTGTTAATGTTGTTGGTTTGGGTTTGTAAGGGGAGTACCCTTGATCAAAAAGTGAAATATTGTTTGAGTTATATGACATAGAATATGAGTTAGAATTTTGGAGTATGATCATTCATTCTTCATGAGAATGATTAAAGTGTTAGATCTTCCTAAATCAATCTCCCCCTCCTTAAGAAGCAAATTTCTCTATCATAAAATTTCTAAAAAGATGTAAAAAATGTTATGCAACTTGAACTCTAGTTAACCCAATTTTCTTGAGAAAAAGCTTGACCTATTTTTATGATCTAATAGATAGGATTTATTTGTTCCTTATATGTTTGACCCAAGTGTCAATGTCTTGATATGTTTCTATTAGAATATTGCAAGTATGATTAATGTATATTCATAAAACATCTAGTGTGCCAATATTACATGTCAAAATAAATGTTACATGAGTTTAGTATTGAAATTAGTAGTAGACATGTCAAGTGGTCCTTGGTCTACTAGTGAAGTTGAATGGCTCACAAAGAGTCCACTCAAGATCAATTCTTGTTGAGTGCAAGACTTGTGACATTTTAAAGGGATAAGGCTAAGATTGTTCCCTAGGAAAATTTGTTGGAATGGACACCTCTAATTGTCATTTCTTAACCAAAAGAAGCTGAGTATTCATGCAACTTTATGTTTTGGTTCCTATATCAATAGGCCGCAATGCTTCCTATACCAATAGGTCGCAAAAATAATTAGAGATTGTTTATTCTCTTGACAAAAAAAATGAGTGTAGACCAAGAAATGCTAGAAGATTATGGTCAACAATGTTATCTCCAACTCTTTTAATTATTTAGTGTATGGGTTATATCAAAGAGGATAGAACATGAAATAAAGTCCAGTGAAACTTTTCTTTTGCGATTAAACCCATACTCTATCACCAAATTTGAACTTGTGTGGTGCTTGACATTGATCATTTCAACACTTGTACTTAGCATTGGAATACTACACAATATCTTGCACTTGTTATTAGATGTGCTAAATGTGCTAAAAGAAATTGAAATTTTTATCAAAATTCTTGTTGAATTGAAGAAGTTATCTTTATTAGTAGTGGAATAGTGTAAAATAATGATGCTACTATCAGGATTCAACCATGTATTTTTTCAAGTCAAACTCATTCACCCATGTTTCATGAGTAGTGGTTCATAAGAACCCATCTCTCATGATAATGAATGGTCTACTTAGCACTTGATGCAAACGAGATTAGGGGTTCTTATCAAACTGCCCAATCTTGCAGCCTTAGCATGTTATCCAATCCACATTAACATATAAATGAAAAAATAATTTGAAACATATCTTTATATTTTCAATGTTCATACACATTCATACATGAAAATTCTTCAAGATTAATTACATATATGGAGGATTCAACATTGAATAAAATTCAAAAAAATTACAAGCTTTTCTAGACACATTTTGTCTACGAGTCTTCAAATCCTCATTTCTTCAAACCTTCTTGGCTTGACTTATCTTCTAAAACCTCATTTTCTCCTCATTAAGCATCTCTCATGGCTGCCTTGAATACCAACAACACACCTGCAAAATCCATTTTCTCTTCTTCTATTCCTCTTCTCTTCACAAGTTGATTTCCTCTTCTATTCCAACCTTGTTGTTGATTGCTACCATTTTAACACCATTAAAGGTTCTATTTTATATACTCTTACACCCGTGTAAATCACAAAAAAGTGGCACCCAAATCTACTCTTTCATTTCCCTCAACTTGACCTCTGAAATTCCTTCACAATAAATTTCATAGTCATAATTTTTCTTCCAAAATGTGTTGTTAATTTTGCTTCACCATATCAAATGCCTTGATGCTATAGATTCCTTTAAAAAATGAATGAAATGCAAAACCAAGTCATGTTTCTTTGGTAATTGAAGAGTCAAATTTATTATTTTTCCAAAAACCACTATCTTTTCCCTCCATTTTAATAAGCACCCAAAAAGACAAGAATGGAATGTCAAAGGTCACTTGCCTTATAAAAAATTCTATAGGTAGAACAATTGATAAAATGAATATTAATTCTTATTTTCAAGATCCCCCTAATATACCAATGGATCCCTTAAACCCTTCAAGCCTTGAAATTATACAATAATTTTAAAATCAAATTAAACACACTATTTGCCTCTGATTTTTATCCAAGTATTGGTAAATAAAGATTTTATCCTTCAAACACTCCACAAGATGCTCTTGAAGCTCCAACCCACACCAAAATGCAAAAATTAAACACGAAAAGAAAATATATTTTTGATGATGCATGATTGCTTATAGACCCATATGCTCCTGCATCAAACACGTCGGGTAAGAAGCTTGTGGTGCAGGAGCACCCATAGGTTACCATAGTTTGTCTAGAGGGTCATGTTTTGGCAATTTGTTTAGGCCAATTTATCATCTATTCATGTTCATTTTTGGTTGTGTCTTAGTGTAATTATTGTTGGTTTTGATCAGATGAAGGTCATGTTGACCATAGAATAGGTGTCATAAGGTTTTAGCTCAAAATGAGGTTTTAGATTTTAGGATTTTGGCAAAATATTTGAAAATGTTGCTCAATTGGAGCTACAAGCGGCCAAGAAGAGCCCAAGGGAGGGGATAACTGAATTGGTGACCTATTTATGGGATGCCTCGGCATTGGAGTAGGGTTCGAAGCATTTGTTATGTTTGAAGTTTTGTGAATTCAAGATAAGCAGTTGTGTTTGAGAGTGAATTTTCTGATTTTTGCATTGAAGTGAGGTTTTAATGGATTGATCATAGCACTGTAATTTGTGTAGGACGTAGTGTAGTTGTTCTTCAACCATTGTGTGGCATTAGTTAGTTTCTTTATTCAATTTCAAGCTTAGTTTGTAAATAGTTTGGTTTCCATACTGTTGTTGGTCTGAACCAGGCAGTTTTGTTAGAATGGAGTGCTAGTTCACTTTCCCACTGTACAAATTGTACGGCCCTTTGGGGACAGTGACTAGACTACATGGTTGTACATATGGTAGGGTTTAGGGCTTCTGAAAGCATAGCAGCTACTATGGAAGTCTTACCCTAGGCAAGCCAAGAAGTGCTCGGCTAGGAAAGACCTTAGTGCAGAGCACTTAATTTGCAGGGGTTTCAAATTCTTGATAAACTATCTTTTGGAGAAGGCAGGTATGAGTCTTTCCAAGACATGGTAAGTAGGAAGAAACTCCATCAATCCATCTGGTGAGAGAAGGACTTGACAATTTGCAATAAGCCAGGAAAGGGCTTAAAAACCCTAGTATTGCTCATTTTCAGCTTAGGCCTTTGTACGGCCATTTGTGACCTAAGACCCCAAAAATCCTTGAGAGGTAGGCATATGAACCAGGAATTCCAAGAAAAGATTGGGGGTTCTTTGGAGAGTTTTAAAAAACAAACCTGATTTCTCAGAGAAGGAGGCCTAATTGGGGATCCTAGGGCTAGTAGTCTTTTAGGCCTAAATGAGGGTTTGGTGAAAGCGACCTACAAATGGAGCTAGGTGGACCCCTAACACACTTAGTAGGATGGATTGAAGTTATTAGAAACACCTCCACACCCCTGCAAAGCTAAATTCATGATTTTGGAGGATTGTAGCCTTTAGGGTGGATTAAGGGCTAAGGTTAGAGTTGCAAGATTGCACCAAGTTTTGACTTGGTAGGAAGATCTAAGTTGATAGTTGGGTTGGCAAGGAGAAATCAAGGAACCCTAAGAAGGAAGAGGTCCTATAGGTTTCAAGTGGTGGATTGAAACACCCTAGAGGTCTTCCAAGCAAGACCCAGGGCATGAAACAGTGATTGTTTCATCCAACCTCCCTATCAGCTTGTGAGCATGGGCTCACAAAATGGAGCTAAGTAGTAGAACTACCCTTTCGAGTTGTAAAAAAATCGTAGCATACTCCAATGCTGAGACATGTACCTTACTAAAAAAAATTCTTCCTTCTTCTTTTCCAACACCTTGCCAGAACATTCGTCATTCTCTTCCAACAACTCTACATCCTCTTCTTTCTTCCTCTTGTAGACTCATGTCCACCATGAACCATCCTCCTCCACCAAAGTATTTCTTCACTTCTCTCCTCCTTTGTGGGATCCAACACACCATTATCTAGCCTCCTCCACCAAAGAATCCCCCTACTCTTCTGCTCTTTCATGGCTTTTGACCTACCACAAACCGACCACCTCCTCCAAGTTTCACCTACAAAATCCTCTACAACTTCTACATGCAAATATGTACTATCCATGCACTAATTTGCAACTACATCCTCTACTTTCATCTTCATAAATAAATTAAACTCTAAATTTACCTCATTCTCTTTTGTTGTCCCAATATTCATTTCTTCGTCCTTCACTGCAACATCCTTGCACTCCATCACTGCTGAAAGGTTCCCAACCCAAATTTGATCCAATTTTTCTAAGTTTGATTTCTGATTTGACTTTGACCAACGAATAGGGAAAAAAAATTATGTTTGTTTTCATTGTTTTATGAGTTTTTTGTGACTTTTGGTGGTTTTATGATTTTTTGAGGTTTTGTGCTTGATAATTGGGAAAAAGAAATAGATGCTAAGGAATATAAATGACTGAAATAAAATTATGAATTCTGATTTTCCTAAGACAAAAAATGTAATTTTTCAAAATTAATGAAATTGAACCACCGATTACATAGAATGTTCATACTAGAAGCCAACACTCAAATTATTGAATATTTAATTGTTGGAACCAAAGCATATCAATAAAGATATGATATAAAGTTTGATCTGCTCCTTAGTGATCTGTAAACTCTAATTTCCAGCTAGGGTTTGACTGAAAATGAAACCCAAATAGTATAGCCAACTAGTGAATGCATTGAAATGAAGATATCTACTGATAAGAAGCCCCAATCTGCAATTATATTCTAATAACTCACTGCTGCAATCAAGTCTAAATTCAAATTAACTTGTGATAAAGACCAATGATGCCCAAATGGAAACCCTAGGTAGATTTCCCTGTTTTGTGAACTAGGTTTTCGTCCAATTCACTATCCTCCAAGGGATTTCATCCTCAAAAGACCTGTATGCTGCTAAAACCCTCTTCCAAAGCTTAAACGTGTGAATTGCTTTTGTCAAAATGAGAATAGAATGCCCAAAAATGAGCCCAACATATTACTTTATAACCTCCCATGAGCTTTTTTATAAAAGTCAATTAAATAATCCTCTTCAAGAGGTTATGCCCATCTTGAGGGTCTTTCCTCATCAAAGGAAAGGGCCACATTTAAAAACAACTTTGAGTTACTAGGATGGGGGGCACTTTTCACTATTCCTTTTATAATTTTCTGTTACTAATCACTTTTTACTATTCCATTAAAGCAAACTTTAATATTTTTAATTTATCCATGGATTCATCAATTGAACTCCAAACTGAAAGGCTCATAGAGCTCCTAGCTAAGCTCCACAACCCACGGTTGGGTCCCCTGACCATTCTACTAACCTATGGAAACCCTAATAGAAGGCCAACCTCCACTATAGTCTAAGCTTCCTAAGGAAAGGACATTACAGTCCTCCCTTCCCGGGATTGCTTGTCCTCAAGCAATCGCATGCCATTCCACTACTCCACTCTGATATACATGCCATATAACCATAACTCCTAAAGCAACTTACCACAATCACTGATTACCAATGCACCATCCATGTCAATACCTAGATCCCAAATCGTCCTACCCATTCAGCTATAGATATCCATCATAATACAAGTAACACATACCATCCATTTGTAAGAGGGGGTCATCAAAAAGACATGGAAATCAACTCCCATATGCATATGAAACAACTCATTAGGCCCCCAAATGTTGTTGTAACTCATGTTTGAAGAGAAAACGAAGTCATATGGGTCATCATACATGTCAAAGAAACCCGTATCATACTCCCTATTGACCCCATGGATGTGCTTCCAATTAGGACAACTACTATCCCATAATGAATTAATATGGATGAAGTGAGCAATCAACAAATAGAAATTTTCCATACTATAAAAAATCAGTGACATAACCATAGATGAGTTATGGATGCCTTTTCCACCCATCCAAGGCAAATTTTGAGTGGTTGGTCCACTATGAGTGCTATCACCAAAATCAACAACCGAAAATTCTAAAGTCCCTATGGTATTATCCAAATGACATGTCTCATCAACTTCCCAAGTGAGTAGGGGTGGAAGTGGCTCAAATAAGTCTTCAACACTAAATATCAGAAGGCTTCAAAACTCCTCATTGTATGATTCTTCAATCTATTCAATTCCTATACCATTTACCTTGTCACCTTGTGCCTTCAAAAAAGCTGTTATACAAGACTGAATTTATGACTGATGCAAGAAGTGGTTGTGCCTACTCAAAAGTAGATATGGATCATCAATCTTCCTTCCTTGTTTCCCTTCCAATTGGATATCCATGCCTCTAACTCTACCCATCTATAAGTGGTTGATTCTTATCAGCTCCAAAAACTCTTTAAAGGGGTGCAAATGTGGATAAGAAATACCATGCTTTATTCTTTTTTGTCTTTCCTCACTTTAGCTTATCCAACTAATATATTTTTAGTAGTTTCCCCCCACACTTCTTATATTGTTTTCATGGAACAGAACAACAGTATGTAAGTTGTATTTATGATTTTTCTCAGTCCAAGTGTATGAGGGTAGGATATTGTTGTGCATTTTTTGCACACACGCCCCACCGAAGGCAGGGATCCCCTCTTTTTGCTCCTAATAGGTCATTTTCGCTCATGTCTTGCTTTGTGCACCCTTGTTTCCAAGCCCAAATTGTTCATGTGCCTTCAAACAATCAAATTACCCTTGACCAAATTCACCTACCTGATTTTTACGCTAGGACTTTTTCTTTCATGAAAATGCTCCTACGGGTTTCCTTTTGCCTATTGCCCTGACATCCTCCAAGCCTCACGGACCCGCAACTATGGGTCGCCCCATGCGGGTCGCTGCTCACATTTCTTCATTGAGTAGTGACTGATGCCCACCTTCCGCCCACATGGCGAGATCCACACTTAGTTTCTCCGTCTGAGCCTTGACCAAGCATCCAAACGAGCGTGGGTTCCCACATCTCACCTGACCCAGATCTGTCATACCAAGAAATCAATGCATGCCATTAATGGAAATTGGCCTATAAACGTTGCTCTCGTCCCCTCATCTTACTTGGGGCATCAAAATCTAGGGAGAAACAAAGTCCCCCCTTCCCTTTTCCACCTTTTGCCTTGTTCCTGTTGACTTTGGTCCCTAATCACTTGATTCGCTTTTTCCTTCATTTTTTGACTTTGGGGACAAGTTGCCTATGGATTTGGAATGTTTATGTGATGCCTAAGTGAACTTTCAAGGTTTTGTTAAGTTTTGGGAAATTGCAAAAATTTCCTCTCGGGTCACCATCCCTCCACTGCCATCAGAACTTTCCTTTCGGGTCGTCGTCCCTCCATTGCCATCAAAACTTTCCTTTAAGGTCGTTGTCCCTCTGTGAACATTTGAGAACTTTCCTTTCGGGCTACCCTCCCTCTATGGCTATTTTGGAACTTTCCTTTCGGGTCGCCGTGTGTGGGTCGTCGTTTGCAAATTGTTGTTTTAAAAGGGCAGCGACCTTTCGACATCCCTCTTCCAAATCTCCACATTTCCAAAATGGGTGCAAACTTCAAGTTTTCATCATCTAGGGACCATCAAATGAATGTCTTCACATGCCTAAAGGGGTTTGCATAAAATTATTCATGTGTTTCGACATTGCAAAACTTTTCTTTCGGGTCGTCATCCCTTCGTAGCCATTTGGGAACTTTCCTTTCGGGTCGCCGTCCCTCCATGGTCATTTGGGAACTTTCCTCTCAGGCCACCGTCCCTCCGCGGCCATTTTGAAACTTTCGTTTTGAGCTTCCGTGTGCAGGTCACCTTGTGCTCATTGTTGTTTTAAAAGGGCAGCAACCCTCAAGCTTCCCCCTTCTAAATTTCTGCATTTTTCAAATTGAGTCAAATCTTAAGGAAATATGTCTTGGCACTCTTTCCACCCCTTTTCCCACGCACTAAAATTGAAAAATCTTAAATTTACTAAGTTTTGTGAAGTTGAAGAACTTTCCTTTCGAGCTGTTGTCCCTCCATGGTCGTTTGAGAACTTTCCTTTCGAGCCACCATCCCTCCATGGTCATTTGGAAACTTTCATTTCGGGTTGTCATCCCTCCA
>VDFB02353493.1:253861710-254089184 GCA_007258455.2 Sequoia sempervirens
TTACTCTCTTATTACATTTTTCCCTTTTTTTAATGAACTTAATTATTTATGTTATACTTAATGCTTTCTTTCATATTTCATACCTTTTATATTACACACATTACAAAATGCATTTCTATAATACATTCATTCTTTACATCTTATAACCTATTATGACACTCCCAAATTTAAAATACCATAGCTCTACGAGAAAATTTATAACTAATAATTTAATTCATATCTTTTTAACTCCTTCAATCTTAGGAATTGGAACTTCTTTGTTGTATAGCTTTTGAAAAATGACTAGGAGTCTTTTAGTTATGCGATCTTGACAAGTTATTTCGTCACTTCTTTAACTAGGAGTGTTATTTTTGGGTTTCATCCTGGTGAGAAACCAAGTTCAATCACTCTTTTATATTTTCAACCACTTGGTAATGATATCTAATTTCCAATTTAGTTTTCATATTCTTATTTGTTGACCTGTTTAATTAATCATTTGAAAAAAAAAATGGTTTTAGTATTCCCTTCCAAAATCAACAAAATTGAACAAAATTTTTCATTTGTTATTTTACATTTTCTTGTTCAAGGATATTTGATCAATTAAGCTATATAGATAAGGAATCATAGAAGAAGAAAAAAGTATTTCATAATTTTCCATTCATCATATATATCCTCCATTTGAAAAATCCAACTCTGCTATTGGAAAACAACTTTTCACATTTTTAATATTTGGTTGATATGCCTCTTACAAATGTTTTGGGAATTTTAAATGTTATATTCACACTTCTTTAGCTATATCAAATAGTGATTCCTAATATATTTTTATATTGGTGTTCAAGTCTTTTTGTCTAACAACATTAGTATCATATTACTCTTAAATTAATTTGTAGTTCTTCCTCAATAACATTAATTGGACTATAACTTTACCTTGGAAATATAGTTTATAGGTCTTCCTCAACAACATCAATTAAAGTATAACTTTAACTTTTTTTTAGTTCTAAATATCATCATTGAAATATTTTAACTTAGCTCATAGCTCAACTAACCTATACCCATTAGTGAGAAGTTGTGCCCAATTGAAGATGACTAGCCTACTTTTACTTGTTGAAATTTATCCAATAATTAAGCAATCCATGCTTTGATTCTCATAATAAATTGTCCAATTACTTCTTTAATTATCTATATTGACATTTTTCAGAATTCTTATCCTTGTAGATTCTACTAATCCTCGACTAACTTAATGACCAAAATAGTTTCTCTTACCTCTTTAATAATTAACTACAAATCTCCAATTTATGTTGTAATATTTTGGAACTCATCTTCAATCACTACTTGAACCTTTTCAAGTATTGTACCAAGGAGAATTTTTATCTTTTCATTACTCTAAATTTATTGATGATTATCGACAAACACATTTCTACTCGTGTTTTTTTCTCTTCATTTAAAATTGCTTCTGGATTTAAATGTGATGCTTTTAAAAATAAAGTCTTTGTGACAAGGTCTATTTTAAATTGATCACCTAAAAAATACATTATTTATTTTATTGATGATGAGTAGATCAAATGGCTTCTCTTTTGCTTCTTGATTATCTTTGGGAGAATATATCACTAGAAGTAATCTCATCAATTGCTCCCTTTTTACCTTCATATTTATGTTGGTATATTCTTAATTATTTCTATGTTTATTTTCTTACCATCATAAGTTACACCTTTAGTCTCATTTGCATATGCCACCTCTACATCTTCTTGCTAAACAATATTGGTTTCCTCATCATTTTTGTATTTTATTTCTCTTCTTTAATTTCTAAATTGAAAATTCATTGTATGCATTTATATATAGATTCCTTATCCATATTAGTGTTTCCCTCAAATAGTTATTTGCCTTCCTATGGGATCAGTGGTCCCTCAAGTGATTTTATAGGAGTTGAGTTTATCATTTTTTAACTTTATAATTTAAACCTTCAATAGTTTGCATGTCTATTTGTTTATTTTGAAGTGCTAGAGTGGTATTCTACACCTATCTAAGTTCTCCTTATCAAGTTCCTTATAAAATATGTATAGGAAACATCCAAGAATATCCAAAAACTATGAATAGATTCACTAGAATGTTGGTATGAACATGGTATATTATCTAACTAGTTTCTTATCTTACATGTACTTAAGCTTACTTATTGTATTTAATTTTTTTTGTATAATATCATAGGATTAAGATACTCTTCATGACCTTATTATATCCTAGGGTTTGTATTTATAACAAGGATTTATTTATATTTTATTGTTCCAATTTTATTTTGCATTATAATTAATTCTCTAGTCTCATAGCATTTTCATTGCATCTCTCTTGTGTGGAATGTTTTTTTGGTTGTAGGCAATTCTTAAGCTATTATGAGATTGATCAAAAATATTTACATAAATTATTACTTACTTTTGGGATTCTTAGCCCTATATCAACATACTATATTTTTTTGTATATTTATGTAACAAGATTAAGGTATTGGGTACCTTTGTTGAGGTTTTTCTAATAAAATAATGGAAGGTAGCATAATATAGTTGTTCTTCTAGAAAATTATTACATGTACAATACTTTATAAGGAATCTAGAAAATTATCCTTAGTTATAATTAAAATAAATACCTCATCATCATATTCATTATCTAGATTCTTGTGTTTGGAGTTGCTCAAATTGTTCTCCATAGGAGTTACTAAGGAATAATTATCTTCTTAGTTAGATGTGTCTCCTTTCATAAGGATATTCATTTTAAGGAAATATTAAGGATTTAGAATGTTTTTATTTATTTCTTTATTTTGTACATTCTTATTAAATGTCTTATTCATGTTCCTTCATATCTCCACTTATATCACCTTCTTTATCCCTACTAGCATTTTCAAAATCACATTCCTTTATCCTATTTATGCCTAAAAAAAAATTCATTGTTAATATTGAATTCATTTTACTTTCCATGGTGAAATGTCATAATCATTAAGGATCATGTCTCATACTTTGAATTTTAGGCATCTTAAGCTTGTGTGGTTTATGTTCATCATCATCCTAGACAGATAAACTAGCAAAGCTTAAGGAACATCTCCATTATTGACCCACAATATATTCTCCTCTATATAAACGATTTTCTGACCATTTAGACACATTTTTTATCTAGTGATATACCCTCTATCAAATTAAATTATAAATTAACTATACGGGTTGGGTAACCAACACCCAAGTTATGTGTAGGTTATTTACTATATTAGCAATATTCTTGTGTTAATATAACCCCTTTTAAAGTTTCTTCTTCTCCTCTTGATATTGAAATGTTGGGGAAATGGTTCCTTAATGAATAGGGGGTATTTACTCTATTTATCCCTCTCCCTAATGGAATTTCATTAGGAAAGATATCACAAGGAGTAGAGATTGACTTTCAACCTCAAAGGTGATTCAATCAGACCTAGATCTTAGTCCTTAAGACAATAGAATATATTTGAAACCAAATTGAAATGATATGCAATGCTTAAACTAGATGAACAATTAGAACTAGAACATAGAATGCAAATTCCTGAAAGTACAAAAATGAAAACCATAGTTTGCAGGAAGATTTGAGAAGGGTAAGGACACATGTACTAGTCACCAAAAGTAGGTTTTGAGATTTGTTGAAGGATAGGTTCACCCTAGGGTGAATGGGTCTTGGTAGTCCTTTCCAAAAGTGTAAAAAGTGAATTTAAATCCCTCTGTCTACACTCTATTCCCATACTTGTAAATCTTAGTTCCTAGATCTGGACCTGCAATAAATTTACAAATAGAAAATGTTTTTTTTTTCGTATGGGGGTTTTCCTCATTCAAACTCCAAGTTTGGTAATTAAACCTTGATAAATGACAATGATTTGATAAATGACAATATGTGATCCATAACCTTAAATGTATCTAAGGTTGTTATGAGCTAACATGCAAAGAAACCATACTCAAGTGTGTTAGAGTATGATTCCTATATGAAAATGATAAGATTCACTTAGGGAGAGGTCAAAACACCCCAAATAAATCTGAAGTACAATGATACCTTTTTGTACTAGGTTTCTATTAGAATGAAGCTTGAGGATGAGAACACTACGAAACAAGTCATTAGGTTAAAGTAAATGGCCAAATGCATCGGCCACACCTAGAATCCATCATGTCCTTCTATTGGAATCAACCTTCAATCATATGACAAAAGCTTGATCAAAATCTACAAATGGACTTGAAGAACTACAATTACAAACAATGCTGCTCCAAGACTTCAACTTTGCTTTCTTGAATACTCTTTCTTATGTTCTCTTCTTGGTCTCTTTCTTCCTCTAATTTTGAATTGATGAAAATACTAGGTTTTATAGGATTCTTCTCTAATTTATCAAATATTAGATCTTGATAGCCAAGAATTGAATAATGAATTTGAATAATTAAAAGAAAGCCAAAAACATATTAGAAAATGGGTCTTGGCACTTAAAGGGGATCCATTTTCCCAAGGGCGAATGGTTCTTGGCCTAAAAGTCCAAGACACACATGATCCAAGGAAGGTTTATGTTTGAATGCATTTATTCAATGCATGTTTCAATGCCAAAAAATGATAAAAATTGGGCTTCGGATGCATAATAAAGGAAATTAGGGCCTATTTAGGAAGGATGAAAATGCATAAATTTAAGGTCACTAAAATAAGTCCAAACTAAGCATGAAATTGTACTATCATCTACAAGGGAGTACAATTTCCTACACTACAGATAGTTCCATATAATAGGGTAGTGGCCTTTTCCATTCTAGACCTTCTCCCACTATTTTATCAAATAATTATATGTATCTTTTCAAATGAAATACCTTATGAAAACCCATCTCCTCCTTGTTTATGGTTACATATTGTTTATTCATACTATAATATATATATTTTTATGTTGTATGAGAACATTTGAATTTTGAGATAGAAATTATCCAAATATCTATGGAGGGTAGGTTTTCTCGAGCTCTTCTTCACTTCCACTTTTTAATTATTTGGGTAGATTCACAACCTTTGTAACTTTTTTCTACCTACATTTTATCTTCCTTGCATTCTCCTTTACATTAAAAAACTCTTCGTGTTCTTCCAAACCTTAAACTTCTTATGTTTGGGTTGGTCAAGCTTCTACATGTGCTTCTTCTATGGTGTTTTCAAGTTATTTTAATCTTTCACAGTCATCTCTTGATCTAAATTAGACAAGTTACATACTCTTATTGTTTTTCTATCTCCATTAAGTTTTTCTATTTTTGTTCCTTATTTTTATTTCTATATTTCTTGGACATATTGATTCCCCCTATAAATTTTCTTATTTTTCTTAATATTTTATATTTTAATGCCTTAGGGTCTTTCTTACTAATATGATTTGTATTTTGGTTAATTTCATTATTTATATTATTTATCCATCTAGACCATTACCATTTTTTTGTTCACCATAAAAAGAGATTAGTATTTTAAAACCCATTTCTTATATTTATAAATATGCATCATCCCTTTATATGCAATATTCAAATTATTTTATTACTTCTTTATGTTGGAGAATGAGCCACACTCAGACTATAAGATGACATGTAGCTCTATAGTAGAGCACACTAGCATGCATAATATAGGTCCTAGGTTTGATTCCTATCTAGTCCATGAAAATTTTACATGGTATTAAAGCCAAACTAGGATCTCTAAGTACAAGGTATGGCTCAAGGGAAGTGTTGAAGAAATAGCCACAAATAAACCATAAGAGGGTTGGTAGCTCAATGGTGGAGCATCCTAGCATGCATAAATAGAGAGATCCTAGGTTTTAAACCTAGTTAGTCCATGTAAATTTCATATAGTAGGAGAGCTAGATTAAGACCTTGAAGTACATAGTGTGGATTAAGGGAGAGTGTTAGAGAATGAGCCACACTTGAACTATAAGAAGGTTAGTTGCTCAATGCTAGAGCACCTTAGCATACATAAGAGGTCTCATAGGTTTGAATCCTAGTTGGTTGAGGGAAATTTCACACTTTAGGAAATCTTGGATGGAGTTAAATAAGTTGATTTAACTATATCAAAAAAATTCCTACTATTTTGGTGTTTATTATATTCAAGAATCTTAACTACCTCCAAAATTATGTGAACTAAAATCCTCCAAAATTATGTGCACTAAAATATTGTTCAAGGTTGGTAAATATTATTTCTTTTGATATCCTTGATATTGAAAGTTATCTAGTCCACAAAAATAAACAATATCAATAGAAGTGCATTAATAGTTAACAAAGATGTTGGTTAAGGATATCAAATTTCCACAATTCATAATGTTGATCATTGTTGTTTGTAGATTATATTGTGCTATATTTTTTGCATCAACATTTCAAATCACACTCCATGTTCCATCATCATTATGAAAGAGAGCTAAAGGAGACAAATTATGGATCACAAAGTGTAATTTGAAATGTTGATGCAAAAAACTTTGGCATGATCTAATCCATAAATAATAGTGATCAAAGTTGTTAGTTTGAATTTTTCATTTTTGTGTTCTAATAATTACAAATCCAATATAAAATGTGTGATTTTAGATTCTCTCTTGCCATTATATTTTTAAAAATAAGGCACCTAAAAACCCATAGGAAGAGGTGTAGTGAGGATATCAAGAGATACTAGGCTATAGTGGTCATAGGTGGTGGTGAGAGGATATGAGATAGTAGAGAGCAAAAAAAAATGCTATTTTAAGGTTCCTAAATATTACATGAGATGGTTTATGATAGGGTCCAACTAGAATATTGAGGGATAGTAGTAGTAGTAAGGGTAGCTGAAGGTAGTTGTGAAAACAATACTTGTTGGAACATGTTTGCTATTATACCAAAATATCAACTTGTTAACACTTGATACAAATGCCAAAGATAAACAGATCCACAGGAGGCGATTAATCCATGTCCCGAATCTGAAGGGAGACATTGGTGATTAGTCCAACAATCCCCCCTCAATGTCACCCGAGGGAATTCAAAATTGCGACCATGAATTTCATACCATTAATGTTGGAACACGTTTGTCATTGTGCTCAAAGATCAACCTATTAATGCCTGTTACAAACATCAGAGATAATAGATCCATGGGAGGTGATTAGTCCATGTCTTGAATATGAAGGGAGACATTGACAATTAGTCCAACAATGGTTGCATTATCATGGTTTATGATAGGATGAACTATAAGGTGGTGAGGTGATCAATGGAAAGGGCTTGGTTTGATGAATATTCTCATACAAGAAGATGGGGTTAGATGTCATAATCACTAAAGTGGCCACATCTATAGAAGTTTTCATGTGGGAAATTAAAGTCAACATATACATAGACATTTGATTGTTTATATTATTTGAACAAGAATCCTAAGTATAATCATGGGTAGGAACTATTATAGAGATATCACCATTGACAATTAGGGTTATTCCATGTAAGAAATCTAGGCCTTTTGGATGGTTGCACAACTATGTCCTCATGACATGTAGAATAGGGCCATAGGTGTTACATACTTTATTAGTATTAAATGCAGATTGATAATTTGCAATGGGATTGTATAGTTGGTGCACCTTAGATTGAGGAGGTATATAGTGGGTATCTTTATGGTTTAAACATCCCTCAACTTCATGATATGCTAGAGAAGTAGGTAACTAAGGAAGAGTAATATTTTTTGGATAGAAGGAGAAATTTGAGAAGTTCAAAGTTATTTGAGTAGGAGTGGTTGTGGTCTAGAGCGAGACTTGTCAAAATTTTAAATTCTTCTAAAAATAATATGATCATAATAGAGAGATTTGATTTTGAAGTTCATAAACATTTTAGTGTAGAGGCTTCACAACACACAATGTAAAATGATGGATAAGATTTAGAAAAATATTTTTTATTATTTTGAAATGAAAATTTTAAGGTGTTGGGTTTGCCAAAATGTAATGTAAGAAAAGTGATTTAACCTAGAATGTTTCTTAGTTTTCCAAGTCAAATATTTTACACTACACTACTCTAGGATAAATATTATTTATGATTAAAATTATTTTTGTTGTTTTTTTCAATATAAAGGGAGAAAAATGATACTATAATACCCTACAATGTTTTAAACTTGGAAAAATGTTTTTCACTAAGCTAAAAGAATGTGATAAGTAAGAAAATATTGTTTTAATAGAAACTAATACAATTCTTGTATAAACTAAAATCATAATAGTAAATAAAAATGTAACAAAATATAGAGCCAAAAGCTAAAGGTCCCTACTAAGGACACTTGCACAATGCACAAAACTCTATGCAATTTGTTATCATCTATAGAAACGTTTTAGCATAGAGCACTAGAAAAATATAACTTTTCTCTAAATATACACCCAAATATATACAAGAAATAAGGACAATAGAACAACATACCTAGGTTATACTAAAAATATAAGGGGATAAGCTAATCTAAGTATTTAAAGTGATAAAAAGATAAAAAGAAGGGGAGAAGAAATGTAAACCCTAGTGTGATGAAGAACTCCAATAAAACATGCATATGATATAAGAGGAGATATTGGGTCTATTGAGGAGCTTTCCATGAATGGTCAATCTCCTATTTTTATCTTTCAAACTTCACAATAAGTCAAGAAAATAGATAAATATGAGCGCTCTTAGCCTATATGTGTCTAGGAACTAAAGTAGTGACAAAAGCTATGGATACCACTCTTAGGTCTACAAAGGCTAATAAAATAGTTTGTATGTATATGTAAACAAAAATTTCCAGTGAAAATGCAAAGGTTCCAAGAACACTACATAGGAGTTTACAAAATTGGAAAAAATAAATGAGAAGGTAAGAGTGCTATCACCTCAAATTAGAAATGCAGAGAAGAAAACTACAAGAATAACAAGAAAAATATCATCTCAACATGGAAAGTCAAGGGATACTAGGTTAGCTATAAAGTGTTGCAAAGAACTTCAGTAGAGTGAAGGTAAGTCTTGTTGTAGTTTATATGAATACTTTTAATTCTAAAGAGAGATAAAGTGTTGTAGAATGCTTCAAAATTTCTTGAGATATTGATAGGATTGATTGGGAGATCAATAAATGAAATTGAGAGGGAAAATTGTGAGATCCAAATAACTTCTTGAATTTTATTCATAGTGGTTACCGCTAACTTGCATATGTATAGGGTGATGAAACACTCAAAAAATGTTTCTATAAAATAGTCTATCATGGGATGCTAGCATGTTGTGTGAGCATCTATGCATCATACTATTTTTTGATAGTTACAAATCTTAAAAAGTCAAGGCATTGAGAAATAGTAAGGTTAATGTAGGTGAATATAATTCTACATGCATGAGAGACCACAAGAGGGAATGATCCTAGAACCATGGCTAGAAAATGCTAATGCAAGGGATAAATGAACCTAAACATATGTTAGGGGATACAAAAACCATAGAAAGTCCAAAAATTAAATTAAATTGCAAGGATATGTAATTTATATGTTACACTTGATCTATTCCCAAGTCATATTCCTCTTTCAGGTGACCATATGTTTACTCATGGATATTTTCTAGGACTTATTTTTATTTGATTATAATGCCTCTTACATAGTTTTAGGATCATCATTACTAGCATAATGCAAAAATATAATAAAAATAGGTGGATTGTACCTCTCAATTTCTCTTCTTTTTCAAGTGGACATTCTTATTGGTGGGGTATTAGGTTATTCCTTATCAAATCTTTGTTATAAATACTATACTCATGTGGTCTATCATGAAAATCATGTTTATTCTTAGATGCTAGTTTTTTGGTCTTTAGGATAAACCACATTTCTCTCTTTATCTACATGTTCAATAAGAGAATACTTGATATATCTAAAGATCACATCATGATTGTATACGACTTTGCCTATCTTAATATTTCAAATATTTTACCCTTTTAAACCATAATTATAATATATGAAGATACACATCTCTATTTTGAAGTCCACTTTATACCTTTTCTCCTTGAGAACACACACATATGTATTAAAGCCAAATAAATTGAGATGATTAAGAGAGGGATTATTTACCATGTAAAATTATTTTAGGGTTTTATCAATAATTACTAACATAGGAGATATATTTATGAGATAACAAGAAATATCAATTGATTTTGCAATTTTTTTTATCCAACTCAACCCCACTAAGAATACTCGTAGATTTTTCCACAAGTGTCATGTTCATCCTTTTTAAAATTTCATTTTGTTGAGGGTCTATGGAGTTTCATTTTATCTTTCTATACCACTATTCTTACAAAAATTCTCAAACTCTATACAACAAAATTCTTTACCATTGTTCATTTTATGAACCTTTATCTTTTTCCTAGCCTAATTCTTCATAAGAGCCTTGAACTCAATGAATCAATTGAATACCTTATAATTCTATTTCAAAAATAACAACCATGTATTACGCATAGATCATCAACAATAAACATAATACGTGGATTTTTCTAGTGATGGGACATTCATAGGTCCAAAAACATCAATAAACCAACTCCAAAATTTACCTATTCTAGTAGAGCTCAAATTAAACTAAACATGATTATTTTTCCCACATATATAATGTTCATAAAAATTAAAATCCAAAGAATAGTATTCAAGTCCCTTATATACTTTTCTTAGGCTTCAAGGCCCTAACATTTGTTTCACCAATGTGTCTCATTCTTTAGTGAAATTTCCAAAACTTAAAAAAATTCCTCTTGTTAGGGAAATACCTCTTGGATGATACCTTGAAATTTTGTTTTACTAAAAAAATCATGTGTTGTTGAGGAAATACCTAAAAATCTCCTTTGCATAAAAAGCTTAGGTGCCATGTGGGAGATAACTTGGGGTCTAAAAAAACCTTGAAATATTTCTTGGGTGATATCTTGGGGTATCTTATGTTCAATTGTTTTTTCTTGGGTGACACTTGTTGGTTAACAATTTTGTCACCTTAGTTTATACTCCTTTTTCCCACAACGATGACAACCTGACCAATAGTTGAGTCACTTGCAATGGTATTTACAAGTTCTCTCTGCTTGTTGGTCAGGTTGTCATCATTGTGGGAAAAAGGAGTATAACTGAGGTGACAAATCTGTTAACCAATAGATTTTTGGTGACTTCGTTGGGGAACAAAGTGGCTGGTAGCTTTGTAATCTCTCAGACAAATCTAATGAGGATGAAATAAGACTCTCCTATATATACGGAGGACTTAGGAGGTAAACAACTGGACGACTCTGTGTTTATGAAAGATCTCTATGGTAGGAAGGTTGGCGACTCTGTGTTTATGAAAGATCTCTATGGTAGAAGAATTATGTTATGTCATGGCTTTGGTTGCATCCCAGCCATGGGGAAATCAAATTGGACCATTTGCTTTGCCTCAATATACAACCATACCTGAAGGTTCAAGAAAATGTTTTCCTAAATTTGTTGGTGAAGATTCTCAAGATCTAGATGATCATATTCAAGCATTCATTGTTGCATGTGGGATCCTTGGAGTTCAAGAAGAAGATGTGTTTGTGTGGTTGTTTGCTAAAAGCCTCATTGGATGAGCAACAAAATGGATTCATAATTTAGAAGATGGATGCATTATCGGCTAGAACAGTTTGAAGTGAGGTTTCTTGAAAGATTTAAGCCTGCAGTTGATATATATGCATTGCTATTCAATTTTTCCAAATAAAGAAGAAAGACTTGAATCTATTAGAGAGTTTGTGGAGAGATTTAATCAAAATTTGAAAAAGATTCCTTAGAATGAGCAACCAAATGAAATTATTCAGTTATGTGTATTTATTGTTGCCATGCACCCAAAAGTTAGTTTTCATTTGAAAAGAAGCAAAGCACAAAAATTAGAGGTTGCACAAAGAATGGATGTTGAAATTGAGGATAGTTTGATCCTGTCTGGGTTATTTAAAGAAAAAGAATGTGTGAAAGATTTTAATGCAAAAGTTGTAGATTCTGAAATGACTTTCAATCATAATTTTTATTTAGAAAAGAAACCTCCTATGCAAAGGAATCTTGTTAAAAAAAGAGAGATAAATATCCCCTACATCCTCTCATCAAAATTTGATAGTTCTTGGTAAAGGAAGCATCCCAACACCTTCTACTTTAGGAACTTATTATTTACATGTTGAAGATGAAAAGTCAGAACCTGTCTTGACATGCATGCTAACTAGCAATATTGAATAATCTTGCAATTCATCAGTAGATTCTGATATTACTTTTTTTCCTAGTTGGTGCCTAGATAGTTCAAAAGAAGACTTCTTATGTGGAGTTGAAAATGAAAATGGCAGAATCACATAAGTTGGAATACATGCATTCACTTGCAGCTCTGGTGACATAAAAGAAGGTATGAATACATCATCATTTGAAACTCTCAGTAGGAAGCATGAAGATTTTAGGAGCACATTTAATGCACTATATCTGCTAGTGGGATTTTGTGAAGATTCAAGAGCAATAGATAATCCTCTTTTTGAATTCTCTGATTCTTTTGAAGAAGATTGTATGAGGCCATTTATTTTTCCTTTTCATAATGGTGTTGAACAAAATGAGTATAGTTTTAAAAAGTCTGGGATGAACCATCAAGCTGAAGATAATATTTCATGTGAGAAAAGGGTTTTGCTTCCATTGCAAGAAGATAAATTTCTAACTAGCAAGAATGCAAGCATTGGGGCATTGGATAATGGTGAGATGAATAAATCAAAAGGTTTTTTAATTGATAATGATGAGCCATGCTTTTCTATTAGTATCCCATGTAAAGTCATAGGAAGAATAAATCATGCTCTAGATAATTTTGATGAAGGTTGGTTGTTTGGGCACGGTTGTGCACTTACAAAGTTCCTACAATCTATCAGTTGGAGGTTTCATACCACAACAGTTGCATGGTGACAGTTACTCCCAACCTCATTATGTAGCCACAATCCACTTTTCTGCAAAGGGGCATATTTCTCTCAGCTAGTGAATGGATTTGCATGAACATCAGGCTCTTTGGAGGTAGGGTCTTATGACCATGTACATAGTAGCTGGTTTTTGGGTGTGTTAGTTTAGTTATTTTCTAGTTTTGGCTTGCTTGTTTTTGGCTTGTGTCTGGCTCCCCTCCACCCCTCTACAAGCAGCACCCCATTCTCTTGCTTTCCTTTTGACTTTGTTTCCCAATTGACAAGCACTGGTCTATCCTAGTGATTTTGGAGTTCTCTGCCTTTTCCAAGAAAGCCAGTCCCCAATCAGAGCTAATTGTTACCTATGTTTTTAAACTTGGAAAAATTTATATCTTAAATTCTTGTTGATACCTCATAAGGTAATGACCCTTGTGAACAAACTAGTTTGGGCCTAGATATTCTAATCTCTCTTGATGATATGTGAAAAATAGTTTAGTTCAAAATTTTCTAAGAGGATTCGACTGCTTACACTTCACAAACACCTTTCCAAAATGCATTCTATATGCCAATGCGTGATTGCAAAATTTGAAGGAGAAAGACAAGTTGTATTTAAAGTCAAGGAGAGAAGAGATTGTTCTAAAAGTATCGACATTGCTTAAATAAGAGTTTAATTGTTTTTGAAAACTCATTTGAAAGCATGTTGATTTATTTGGGAAGCTTAAGAAATTAAAGAAAGTGATGCATGGAGCAGCCCACATGGGCTCTTATGTGTTGGGATTATAAGAAGCAATTATGCTCAAAATACTATCGGTGCTTTTTAATTGTTGGACCTGATAGGCTTTAAATAGTTTGTTACAAATATTGGAGCCCCTTTCTTTACATACCAGAGGATCGACACTTTTTAATATTCTCAAACTGAATGCAAACAAACTCCAAAAGCTTCGACATCCCGATACCCTTGATCCACCAAGAGGACCAACTCGTTAGTAAAGTTTGGCGACATAGGTTTCACTACCCTACTCCAAGTATCTTACTTATCACTATCATAGTGATCGCACATACCAGAGTGTTGGAATTTTAGCACTTCCCAATATCAAAGCTCCTAAATCAGTTCAAGCTACAACCTGTAGAAGAGGAGTATGCCTCACGGCCGACGTACGATACCAAAATTTTTGTCAAATCACCTCAAAGAAATTTCATCATGATGCAACAATCACAAAAGATATACAAAATGAATTTGTTAAAGAGGGATTACAGGGCCTGTGACACCAATTGGATTCTCACTAGGAGCATGGATGATATTCAAATGTGTATAGGAGTTGTCCAAAAAGAGGAAAGTTCTAGTATCATGAAGAGGGTTGTTTTCCTTAGAACACCAATATCCCTTGATAAGGAATGATGAAAAAAAAACCTAGAAGATGGTAGTGGGACAATGTTTTAGTGGTGAATTCAGAGAGTTAGGAGTTTTTGAAACTCTCAATCTCTTAATAAAAGGTTAGAAAGTTCATAAAAGTAGCGACATCCCGACTCCCATGTAATCAAGGATTTCAAAGGTTCCTTAATTCCAAAGGGAATGCTCTGACAATCATGTTTCGTGTCAATGTTATTTTATGTGACTAAGGTGTGAAGATTGTTATCTAGATGGTACAAATTGATTTAGAAGTCATTTGAGGAGGGTGATGAACGTGGATTGAAGCTAGTTCAAGCTATCTTGTAGCCATTAATGTTGCAAAGGACAAAAAGTAGTACTGATAAGGAGGGCAGATCTATCATTGTTCTTCCTCCAACCAGTGTCCAAGTAGTCTATTGTGAGCTTATAGAAAGAGATAAATATTTCTATGGGACCTTGTTTAAAAGGTACAAGGTAAAATTTGACCAGTTTGTGGAACAAGGTAGAGTTCTCCACAACTATGCTTCTATTTTGGAGCTACTTTTGAGGTTTCACCAATGTTGTGACCATCCTTTTATTGTTATGAGCCATGGTGACAAATAAGAGTATTTTGATCTAGATAAGTTGGAAAAATGTTTTCTTAAAGGAGGTCAGTAGGTTACAAATGGGGAAGCTAAATCTGCACTTTCAAAGGCTTATATTCAAGAGGTGGTTGAAGAAATTTGCAAAGGGGAAAAGGCAGAGTGTCCAATTTTCCTTGAAGTAGTTGAAGATGCAGTCCTCACTCCTTGTGCACACTATATGTGTCATGAATGCTTTCTTGCAAGTTGGCACAACACTATGAGTGGGTCCTGTCCTATATGTAGGAAAGCATTAACTAGGCAGGATCTTATCATGGCTCCCAAAGAAAGTTGATTTCATGTAGATGTTGAAAAGAATTGGACAAAATCATCAAAGATTTTAGCTCTTCTACAACATATGAAAGAATTAAGACCATTGGGATCTAAAAGCATTGTCCTTAGCCAGCGGACAACCTTTCTAGACTTGTTGCAAATACCTCTTTCTAGAGGGAATTTCCAATTTGTCTACTTGGATGGGACATTGAATCAACAATAGTGAGAAAGAGTGATACATTAGTTCAGTGAAAATCCTCATATTTTGGTGATGTTGATTTCATTGAAGGTTGGAGGTGTGAGAATAACTATTACTGCAACTTCTAATGTTTTTCTATTGGATCCTTGGTGGAACCCAACTGTTGAGGAGTAGGCTATAATGTGCATTCATAACATTGGCACTATTGCATTGATTTATTAGAGTTTCTGATTTTGTGAGAGGTTATTCCTTTAAATGAATTGTGATTTTTAGTAAATGGAGAGATATATAAATTTTTCCATTGTAAGAATGATTTACTTTCCTTTCACATTATTGCTCGAGAATATATCAAAGGCGGAAAAGTAAATCTGAACAAATCTTTCAAGAATTGGTTACAAAATTCAAAGGATCGGTGGAAAATTATTCTCTAAATTTCAAGAAACTGTTGCTAATGGTGGGATGGAAAATATAAAAAAGTTTACTTCATTTTCAAAGTGGATTCCTTCAGCTATTCGAGAAGGGGGGAGTAGTTCTGGTTTTCTTTTCAACACAGTTTTATTGTACAGGAGTGTTGAGTTTGTAAACTATCATTTTTGGCATTGAAGAAATAAAGGAGATGTTTGAATCTTTGAATTTATTAATATTTTCCCTTTGATTGCAATGGACTATGGGTCTTTGTAATTGTTCTTTAGTGTTTATCTATTATATTAAATTGTGCATGTGTATATCTTTGAAACTTTGAATTTAGATTAAATCATCCGTTGAAAAGGGGTTGTTGTTATTTCTTTCCTTGAGTATCATTTGTGGGTGTGGGATAAATAAACTTTGTGTTATTTTTTTGCATTCACTTCATTTTGAAACCAATCTTTTGCATCTACTTTCATGGTTATGGGTAGGTGTTAGTTTACCTTTTCTGCTTTCTGGTGAAAATCATACCTTGTGTTTTCATTCATTGCACATCATTTGAAGGTAGTTGCATCTTGTAAAACAAGCAAAGAGTACTCACAAATACCATTACAAGTGACTCAACTGTTGGTTAGGTTGTCATCATTGTGGGAAAAAGGAGTATAAACTGAGGTGACAAATCTGTTAATCAACAACACCTTAACTAAGGGCCTTCATAATGAAAGATTTAAAGGCCATAAATTATTCATACAAAATCAAAATGAGGTGTCATTTTTTAATGAAATTACATAAATTTTTGAGAGGAATTCAAAATTTGAATTAATTATCCTTTATTAAATTTCACTTTAACAATATCTTTCATTTTTCCTTCTAAAGGCCTTTCCTTGGAGATTCATAGCCTCTTCTTCTCCACTAAGGTTTTAGTTGGGTGAAAACTTGACATTCCCTAACCTTTTTTAGAGGTATTAATTTTGTGATATTGTGAGAATATAATAAATAATATAATAATTCTACACACTATTGGCATCAAGAGTACATAAGTTCCAACATAAACCCCCTTTTCTAGAACCAAAATTCCTCTAATCATTATACAACCTTCTTTACAAAAGACAACATGCACTCCCAAATCATTTAAAATTCTAAAAGATAATAGTCTTATTTCCAAATATAGGATATGAAAAAAATTAGAGTCTTAACTCTTCCATCCCTAAACACAAGCTTAATTTTCCCTTGACTAATAATTTTGTGAAATAAATTATCACTCACAAATACTTTTCGATGACTTGTCCACCAACATACTTCTCATACATAAGAAACCACCTCCTATGTGGATTCATGTGGAATAATTCTTTATATTGATCAACCATACATTATCACTTGCATGATTAATAAAGGAGGCAATAAATATATCTCCAAATTCTTCATTGGAGGTCCTTCATTTAGAATCACCATTAGATTAATTTTTAGTCTTATTTTCCTTAATATGGCCAATTTTACTATAGATTCAAAATTTTATCTTTGACTTACATTGAGGATTATATCCACCTTTGGACTTTATGTCCTTTCTCCCTTCCTTTTCTTGCCCCTTTCCTTCACATAATCTCTAGAAATTGGTGAATCTTTAGTAGACTCCACAAATGTCCACCTCGTTTCTTTAGACAATAAGGCTTGAACCACACCGTAAATTTTCAACTAATATGTGAAGCTACTAATTATCATCAAAAGGTTATCCCCTAAATCTCACAAAATGTAAAGTAAATTAATACAATTATCTTCCTCATTTATCTTGACATCAATTGACATCAATTGATTAGAAATAGTGTCACACTCATTTAAGTGCTCAACCATTAAATATCCATCAACTATTTTCAATAAATATTTTTTTATATGAAGAGTTTATTTATCAAATACTTAGTTTGATACAAAAAACCTAACTTATCCCATTTTTAAGCTATATTATCTTTAAAAAAATTAAAAGCATTAAATCTAAAATATATAAATTAGTTGTTGATCTATGCTTTCTTTCTAACTCTTTCTACTCATCTAGATTCATACCTCTAGGAATGTAGCCTTTTGTTGCTTCAATTTAATCATTCATCATTCATCATTATTTACCAAAAAGTCTTTAACTTTGAGTTTCTATAAGTTCTTATCATTAAGCTTTTAGATATCCATTTTTCTGCCATTTTTCTGAAATTACTTTCCACTTGTGTAAAACCTAAAATGATTCACTCTTGTTGAAGCTAAGATTAATATATAACCAAACATAATCTCTTCCCATGGATCAACCAAGCCAAAAAACTTGGCTTTGATACCAAATGAAGGAAATTTTATTAGTCTAAGTGGGAGAATATTTTCATAAAAATTAGAATCAAAGAATTCAATAGTGAAAATACACAAAATACTAGATTTAATATGGGAGACCCTTAAAGGGAAGAAAAAACACCAACAAAAAGCATTACTCTTGTTGCACAGGCGGTTGTAGTTGCACCAAAAGATCAACTTGTTAATGCTCGATAGAACTACTAGAGATAATGAATCCATGGGAGGCGGTTAAGCCATGCCATGAACTTGAGTGTTGTGCTACACACCACAAAGAGACCAAGGGAACACACCTTACAACAATCCCCCCAATGCAAGCGAGAGGTTCAAACCTATGACCCAAGCTTTGATGCCAATTGTTGCATAGATAGTTGTCATTACACCAAAAGATCAACCTGGTAATGCCCAATACAACTACCTGAGTTAATGAATTCATGGGAGGTGGTTAATCCATGTCATGAACTTGAGCGCTGCACTGTACAACACAAGGAGACCAAGGACACACACCTTGCAACAACTCTTTTGTATTCAAAATAAAAAAAATACAATTTAGAACTCTTATTTGCTATCAAAGAAATTTTTAGCTAACTTATTGGAAAAAATTTGGTAGCATTTAGCTAGTTAAAGTAGCATCCTCACCTAACCCATCCCAAGTAGACTATAAATAGATAGAGGGTCAACAAGGAAATTTTTTGATTAAGTTTTCTAATTAGTGCAATCAATTGTATTTCCCACAACCAACACCCAATATTATCTAGATAGAATTTTAAATGACCCATAATATATTTTTTACTTAGGATGACATGGCTTCATCCATAAAACCTACATACATTAAATGCATTTAAAAAATATTATATATAAAAGATCCCTATGAACACATGGAGTAAGCTAAAGTGTGGAATCACACCCTAGGGTGAACAACTTTATAAAAATATTTTCATTTAATTTAATATTGATGAAAAGGGAGAGTCTTCCTTTCAAATATGATTACAAAAACTCACAAAACATAACATATGAAGGCTACAAATACATAACAAGAAAAAAAATAGAAAGAGAAAATCTACAACTTTTACTATCTTCAAACATGCAAAAGATTACAAAATATTGAAGCTCATGGGTTCCTCTTCAATCCTACATGCAACACTTGCAACAAACTTGTCTTCAACAATCTGGTGAATTCCGACAACATTTGGGTATGCAAACTTCACTTCTCCAAGCCCCCCTTCTCCAAATTATAAGGAATCAATAAATAGAGAATGAGCATAGAGAACACAAACTATGGTTTTCAAAACAAGCACCTGAAAACCACCTTGAGAAAGGTATGCCCGACCTTAGGAATTTGAAAATCTACCATAAGACATGTGGAACAATGCATGTCAACCTCTCTTGGGCACCCGACTCTTGACCAATCCAATTTGAGATGCTATGAAAACTTACACCTCTTATAGATTCCTTACAACCTATCATAATAGTTGTTGCATGCAAAGACATGCAAGCAACATGCAATATTCCTTTGGCAGCCCACTTTATGAAAAAATATGACACATGTACATGCAAATATGACCCATTTTGACCTCCTCCAAAAGTGGGACGCCAAAGACCTAACCTTTTACAAATTAAATTTACCAAGTTACTAGGGTTATTTTTCCACCAAAATTTACATTACATTTTCACTCAATGGGAGTTTACAATGTTGCATATGAAAATATTATTTTCTATCACCTAAGCCCTTATTGAAATCAAACAAAGAAAAATTAAATATTTTTGGTGACACAAAATTGATAGTACCCCTAGATGCTCCTACATCAGACACCCGAGGTAAGAATTTTTTTGTGAATATGGATTCAAAAAATGGAGTTGAATGGTAGTACGACCCTTTCGGATTGCAAGAAATCCTTAGCAAACTCTATCACTAAATTTGGTACTTGCAATTGATTCTTCTTTCTCCTCTTCCAACACTTAATTGGAACAAGCTTCCTTCTTTGACAACTCTGCTCTTCATTGAACCTCCTAAATGTGGAATCATTTCCACCATAAACCGACCACCTCCTCCAAGTGTACACTACACACCCCTCTGATTTTGTGGAATTCAACCCACCATAGTCTGACCACCTCCACCAAATTGCACTTGCACTAAACTATGCAATACAACACAAGCCCTTCTCTACATACCATACATCACTAGCAAAATCTTCTTGAACTAACCCATCCATAACTTGTAAATCATCATCATTATCAAATTTAATAAAATATGATTTACTATTCTTGTTTGCTGCAACCTCATCACATTCACATCCTTCTTTTGAATAATATTTAAAAAATTACAATTTACCTTTTCGTCACCTATTGCATCTTCAACTTTATTTCTTATTCTATGCATTCTACAGGACATGCCATTGTATCACTTCCTTGTCCTATAACCAGTGTTGCAAATTCAATGTCAGTAACACAATCCAGATACTCATCATTTCCATATTCCTCCTCTGCACCCATTTCAATATTAGTAACACAATCAAAATATTCATCCTTTCCATCCTGCAACAAATTGTCATTCATATAAATCTCTTTAACAAACTCCTCTTTTACCTTCACCTCTTGTTTCACAATTTCAACCTTCTCAAATTGATTCATTGCTGCAACAAATTTATCCATTTCTATATTTTTATGCTCATCAAAACACACATTAAAATCTGATTTTACCTCATTTCCTTTTGCTGCAACTTTCACTGCTGCAATTCTTTCTTTGTTATCATTTTTCATATCACTCAAACACAAATCAAATTTGGTTCTAACCTCTTCAAAATCGGATATTCCTCTTTTATTTATTTCTGCAACAAATTTTTCATCCTCCTCATATCTATCCATCCCATTCATATCATTCACATGCAAACCAAAATCATTGATGAACTCACAAAATGAAAGTTTTACCTCCTCTTTTACTGTTTCAACTTTTGTGTCCTTTTCTTCAATGTTCTCCATTACACTCAACTCTTTTTTTGCTATTGCAACATTTGTAATTTAATCCTCCATGTCTTCCAATAGACATCCCTCAACTTCAGGTTCTTCAATCTTTTCATACTCATCCTCTTCTTCTTCCTCTGTGTCACTTGTTTAACACCCTACCACATCTTCTTTCTTTCTTGCAACAAAAATATCATTAGAAGGATAATAAAAATTACCTTCAACTCTTCTCTTTTCTCATTTTCTCCTTTCAACCTCTTTTCTTAATTCATCCACTTGTTGCTGCAATTCTATCATCTCAACTCTTATTTCTTCTTGCCCTTTCTCTCTAATTCTTTCTCTGATTTTCTCAAGTCTAGGAATCCTCAAAACCCATCCAATGAAAACAGTCATTTTATTCTTTATCTTTTCCATTTTCAAGGCCTCACAAAGCCTCAACATAAATCTTCAAATCCTCAAGTTTTACTTATGTAAACTTCCTCCTTCAGCGATCTATTTACAAAACCCTCTTTCAATATTCACCAATATTATTGTAAACTACCTCTTTCAACAATTTATTTACAACCATGGGAACCTTAGTTCCTCAAAACCTTCAAAAAGATCTTCTTGCAAGTTGCACATCCATCTACAAAGAAAATCCACACACTCTCCACCCTAAGGTCCTGGTGCAAACTGCCTCACATCAACGCTTCTACTTGCACTCTCAAGAACTCCCGCTCTGATACCACTGATGAAAAGGGAGACTCTCCCTTTCAAATATGATTACAAAACCTCACAAAACATAACATATGAAGGATACAAATACATAGCAAGAAAAAAATAGGAAGAGAAAATATGCAACTTTTATTATCTTCAAACATGCAAAAGATTACAAAATATTGAAGCTCAAGGGCTCCTCTTCAATCCTACATGCAACACTTGCAACAAACTTGTCTTCAACAATCTGGTGCAATTTTGGCAGCATCTAGGTATGCAAACTTCACTTCTCCAAGCCCCCCTTTCCAAATGATAAGGCATCAATAAATAGAGAATGAGCATAAAGAACACAAACCATGATTTTCAAAACAAGCAACTGAAAACCACCTTGAGAAAGGTACACCCAACCTTAGGAATTTGAAAATTTTCCATAAGACATGTGGCACAATGCATCTCAACCTCTCTTGGGCACCTAGACTCTTGACCAATACAATTTGAGATGTTATGACAACTTACACCTCTTATAGATTCTTTACAGCCTGTCATAATAGTTGTTGCATGCAAAGACATGCAAGCAACATGCAATATTCCTTTGGAAGCCCACTTTATGAAAAAATATGACACATGTACATGCAAATATGACCCCTTTTGACCTCCTCCAAAAGTGGAATGCCAAAGACCTAACCTTTTACAAATTACATTTATCGAGTAACTGGGGTTATTTTCCCACCAAAATTTACATTACATTTTCACTCAATGGGAATTTACAATGTTGCACATGAAAATATTATTTTCTATCACCTAAGCCCTTATTGAAATCAAACAAAGAAAACTTAAATATTTTTTGTGACACGGGATTGCTAGTACCCCTAGATGCTCCTAAATCAAATATGTACAACACCTTTCTTGATAATTATTTAATAGGGAAAAAACATACTTTATTGATCTCAATTTGAGTATAGATAAACAATCTATAAAGTAATAATAACATATAACAAACCTTATTTCATACCTTAACTTAGATGGTTACCTCAAGGTTCCTTTTTCCAAGCATGAACAATATTAGTGAATGCTAGAAGACAATCTACAAGCATTCAATGTGTTAAAGCTCTCATAGTTATGGGACACTCAGTTCCTAAAGAGACATTATACCTAATTTCCAATGGGTTCACACGTAGGGTAAATAACTTGTAAATTATGGTTGGGTAGAGACGACAATGGACAAAGTGATAAGGATGGGTAGCTCATTTTGCTTCATGTTTTGTTAGGCGTAGGGGGATTCCTTGAGAATTTTCTTATAGGTAATTAAAGAGAAATGATGATATATTAAAGCTAGAGATAAATCATATCCATTGCATAAGAAAATTCAATTTAAACTATCACTAAGGACCTATATGTTGGCATGTTATCAATAAGGAATTCACACCTCTATTAAGTAGATATACACCCATATAAAATACATAAGAGATATTTCTTTCTTGGTCCCTAATAGTATTCAACCTTATATCTAAACTTTATACATGAATATAGAGAGGGATAAAATTGCACATCTCATCTAGGGTAATGCTTGAGGAATCCAATGAGATATTACATGCTAATAAAGCAACAAATATAATCTAATATTATAAGGAATACTAACACTATATTCATGAAAGATTAATACCTTGTTTAGTAGACATGATGGTGTAATGGTAGATTGAATATGTTATAGACAAGTGACTTTACCTTATATTGGAAACACAATATAGATTCCAAGGCCAAAGAATAAAATAAAATATAATCCAAGATAAATCACCTTAATAAAGATGAAAAACAATGACTATATCTTACAAACCCATTCATAAGACAGGATCTATACATGTAGACTAAAATAAAAATGAAACCATGATATGACTAATTGAATCTATTACTAATCCATGAGAAAACACCCAAGTTTCTTGTATTGATTTGAATAGATGCCTTACAAAGGATTTGAAGGCGTTTGAAAGCCTTTTCCCTAATTAAATGATAAAAAATACTCAAATAAGTAAACATGATTAGGACAATTAAGATTATGAAAATATTACAGTACATTAATGGAAACATTCAAGTGGTTAACAAAATATACATTAAACACATTCCTCCAAGGATTACAAAGACAATAGTAAACAAAGGGGATAAAATCCAAGTGACAATTTATTTTGGAACTTTTAAAGAATTGATACTATGTGATATAAAGAAATTATACCCTAAGATTTATATTTAATTTAAATAAATAACTATATCATGTCATTTGAAATCGAGAATCATCGACTTCTTCATGTATAACTTTTTTAATTATTTCAATATCTCCTATATTCACATTACTTATTTATATTGGAATAGAATAAAATTCTTCCAATCCTCTAATCACTTCACTAATTTTTTTAGAAACTCACATTGACAATTTTGTATATTTTTCTATGAATATATATTAATTTTATATTCTCTTTTTTAACCTATTTTTAAGAATTTATACAATGTAATTTTCCTTTTGTGAAATGTATATTTTCAATTTGGTTTGGTTTAGGATTCATATAATTAACTAATAATAAATATATTTGTTATTTATAATTTAGTATATCCACCAAAAACCTTTGTTATTTCTAATTTGAACTATTCAACAATTATCAAATTAAATTAAATAAGTTTTTAATAAAATTAGATTCATACATTTTTATGGATAAATTTTTATTCTAAAAAATTCTATGAATATTAAAGTAAGAAAAGTAAAATGAAAGATTTACATCCTATATGATTAACTCAAAATACAATCAAAATAGAATTATAAATAATTTTGAATATTTGCTATAATTTATATAAAGATAGCTAATAATAATAGATCATATTTTTGTTGATACTCTTGAATCAAACAAATACTCCTTTGAAATGCTAACAAAAGTATTCAACATAGAGTGTGCGAGGGTAGAAGTAGCCTTGAGGGTGGTGATTGGAGAGAGGCTCCTGCTTGGTTAGCCACAACTATTATACCTGCCATAGGTAGCTTAAATTTTCTTGTCTAATGCGATGGATTTATTGCAACACTATGGCTTGGTTGCACAACTTGCAATGGACTATGTTTAGGAAAAGTTCCTAGCCGGTCAAGCCCTCAATTCAACAATTCATGGTTATGACCTACATAATGGTAAAGCTCTGGTAGGAGGGATTTTCAAGCACAAACAATTGTGGAAGTGGTTAGGATACCTCTATATCTATGTGTCCCTCAAGCATGCACTGCATAGGAGGCTCAAAGCGGTGATGGACGAGGTGTTTAGGGTGCATAGGAACAAAGTCAACACCAACTTCTATAACCAGGTTTTGGAGGTATGTGGGACAATTCTTGTCCTTCTCACACATGATCCTCATCCACCTACACCACCATCTACGCTAGGTTCACAAGAAGATACGACCCAATCATCTACATAAAGCAGGTTGAAATCTCCAATTTTTTTCTCTATTATTATGAAGTTTCTATTTCAAAGCACAAGGTAGTTATAAGGGTTTTCCCTACATGGCATTTTCTATAGGCTTCCCTGCATAATGCATTCTAAGGGAATTTTTTTTTATCACTATAGCAATATGCAACTTCTATTCACCTCTGAAATTTTATATATTTAATAATATTTTAGGCCTCTTTGCCTTTTAAAAAAAATAGAAATTAACAATCATTAAACCAAACTTCTACAATCAGAAATTGGAAATTGTTGATACTGTATTATTGTAAATTGTCACCCTTGAAAACTTCACACTAGATTTTTTTCCCCCTAAATTATTGAGCCTAGTTGGGTCCCTAATTTCCTAAATTATTCATTCTATAGCCCATTTGTACCACTTTTCGAGAAATTGCAAGCATTGAACAAATGTATCCAATTAATATTTTCCCCCTGACACTTACTATCTTGGAAAATAGGGTCGAGATCCATTTTCCCTAGGGTGTATGGGTCCCCCTATTTTGTTAGGGACCAATTTTGGATATGTTAGTGTCAACGTTTTAACATTCAAAATTGAGGTTGCAAATGTCGGCTATAAGGATTTAATTTTCAAGAAATTAGAGAAATACCTAGTTATTGCATCATTTGAAATCTAACAAGAATTAAGGAGAATTTATGAGCAATTACTATTATCAAGAGCACTATCAAAAAATTCAAGAGCTTTATTGCAGTAATTCAAAATTTGAACATCATGTCAAATCCTATGTGAGTTTATGTATGTTCATTTTATCATTGTTTTGTGAAGGCTAACACTTTTGTAGGTCTCCAAAGCATTCAAGCAATCAAACAAGCAAGATCCAAGACCTTGAAGTGATATAGATGACTTCAGTCCTTCAAGGAAGCTATTGAAGGGGGATAAGTTGCAGGACTTTGTGATTTCATCCTTCCTTCCTATCCATTATCATTTTACCATTGATATTTCCATTATGGAAGTGGAAACACTAACATGGGGTTTGACTAAGGCAAGAACCTAAATGACACAACATCTATTCTCTTTGTGAATGTGTAGATTTCAAGTTTAAAGGGGATTGAAGGAAGCTTGAAGACAAATTTCTCATTATTGCAATTGAAGCCCTACATCTTGTCAAATCATAGAAAATCACCTATAGAATTATTTGAGAATGCTTTGAAAAATCTACAACTCAGAATTAGAAGCTCATATATGTCATCAAAGGACCTCAAAAGTAGAGAAAAATTAGCATACAAGGACCCATATGCCCTAGGGTGACTCTGTCCCTCCAATGATTAGAATCAACCTTTTTGGGTAGGTACAAGGTCCTCTACACTTCCTAGATCTACCTAGAAGTTGTTGTTTCAATTTGTTAATCATCGGGATATTGTAATTTTCATATTAGGGCACATTGTTGAATTAGGTCAATCATAGCAAATCAATTTCAGTCCAATTCTAAGACTCAAAAGGATTAGATCTAGGTCTGATTGACTCACCTTCATGGTTGAAAGTTAATCTAAACACCTTGTTGATTTTTATCCTAATGTACCTTTGAAAAAGGAGTAAAAGCAATCATAGGTTTTATGCACTAAAATTAGGGTTCCCTTTTTCTACATTATAGATACTTTGAAGAAGATGATTTAGAATTTTCTCTTGGATTTTTTTACTCTTTGATTGTTGTTGGTTGGTTATTGTTTGGCTATGCTTTATCTTTTAGTAACATTTTTTAAGTAGGATTTTAGGTCCCTTCAAAACCTGTTTTACCTATTAATAAAAAGATCATTAAACTTATAGATATATTATTTCTATCTTATGTTGATTATAGTATAAAAATATCCTTTACTAATTATCTTTGATCTTATCTAACATTTTATATAGTCATCTATATTAATGCTTTTATATTCAAAACTCTTAATAACTTATACCTCTAACAAGGTTGTATTTTAATGATAGTGGGATCACATACAAGAGTGTCATTCAAGTTCAAATTATCCTTAGAATATTAAGGAAACCCATAGATTGATGTAATACATATTTTCTTTAAACTTGCTTGCATATAGGGTATCTAGACATTGATATTTATGTTAATTCTGATAACAAGTGGCTCCTTTGTTGCATGATTAAATTTATCAAGTAATTTTAAGGTATTTCAATAGGGATAGGTTATTTGATTCTCATTTGGTTTTATAATAAATATGTCTATAATGAGTTTAATAGCATATTTTTATTGGAATTCTTTGTAGATTTTGAAAAGGAAAAAACAAGATTCCTTACATGCATCTTTAGAGAAGATGAAGGAAGGTATGTGAATTCAAATCATTCATAAAGAAAATATGGAAAAACATAGCTTGCATTATATAATTGAATTATTAGATGAAAAATATCTACCTTTTAGAGTCATTTTCTTATCACTAATCACTAGTTAGAATATATAATGTATTTACTTATTTCATTCTATGATATTTAATAAATTTTTACAATAGATTAAGAAACTTAATCTTGTGATAATTTTTTTGAACATTATTTAAAATGATTAGGTTTGTAGAATTATCAAATATTATCATTTCTTTATACATTATATTTTTTATAATTAATAGGTTAAATATCATTAGAGTTGTTATGATTTTACTATGTCATCTATCATGTCTCCCGCTCTTAAAGAGTGTGTTTTTTAAGTTCCATACTTGAATTTTTCAATGCCAAAAATATTTTCTTGTTCTCTATTCTCTTGAATCTTCATGAAATATGTTATAAAATAATAAAAGATGATGAGTATGATACATCATAATTAAAAAAAACTAGAAATAATAACTTCAACAATATCCATTGAAATATTAGAGAAATTAAAATGAAATTTAATATGGTTTACTTTTTAAGTATGACCTCAAGCATATCATTTCTTTCTAACCATTATTGACTTCAAATCCTTATAAATTTTTACACTATTTTATTTTAGTGAAATTACTTATTCTTAATATTTTATAAGATAAATATCTATCAAAATTTTAGCTTAGGAATTTATATTAAACATTCAATCTTAATAACATTTTTTTAATAGAAAGGCTACATGGGCATGACCCTAATGCCTCAGTGGATTTTGTGTCATGTTGGCATAATCACAGGCTCAAGATAAAAGGCCTAGAAGTGGAGGTAAATGAGGAGATGGTTGCTACAGTTACTGGGATGCCGATGATTGGCCATAAGTTTTGCAAGGACAAGAAGAGTAATGAGAAAGTGATGGCCCAATTCTTCAAAGGTGACGAGCAGAAGAATTTGATCAAAATGGAAAGTTGTGGTTACGAGCACAAATCCCTTAAGAAGATTTGGGAAAATGTTGTTGAGGTGCTTATGCGCTATGTGACTCTAGAGTGTAGGTTTACTGCTACTCTCAGTCACCACTACACACTTCTAAACCATTTCAGGCATGGTTTGTTTATTTCTTTTCCACTTTTTCTGTTATCATCCATGGAGGTTTCTTTTTACACTGATTTAAAGAATAGGAGGGTTCTCGTCCTCCATGAAGGTCTCATTCTCTTAATCATGGAGCATGTTAAGGCTCTTCTTCTTGCCCCTTCCATTAAGGGTAAGGAGAAGAATTTGAGTGATGTTTCTAGTTCGTCAGGCTTAGATTCTAGTATGGTAGATGAAGAGGAAGAGGATGTCTCCCCAACCCCTACAACAAATTCTTTGAAGAAGACGGAGTTGGGTAGTTCTAAAGCAACAGGGCACCCAAATGCTTTGTTATTTATGATAGTGATGACATAGAGGTGGGATCAGATGGTTCCCCTCCTAGGAATGAGGAGTTGGCTGTTGGCCAGGGTGAAACCGTAGGTGGTGGAATTGAGGTGGGGTTATAGGATAATGTTCTGGATATGGAGGACAAGGAAAAGTCAAGGAGGTCATCTAAGCATATTTCCAACCTAAAGAATAAGGGCTTGAAAGTGTCAGCAAAGGACCCCAAAGTGTCTTATGAGGGCAAATATTTTGGTGAAAAGGCAGTGGCTATTGAGGACTCCCCAAATTAGGACTTGCCCAATGTGGAGCCCGATGAGGAGAATAAGGGTCAAGATGAGGAGGATTCTGAGAAGAAGAGAGCTAAACCAGAGCCTTTGAAGGTAAATCCCCTCTCTGAGGACTTTTCTTACCTTGATGATGATTCTACCTCTATTTTTAAATTGTTGGATATGGCTAGGGTTGGGGCCATTGGAACTTTTAAGCTAGCTAAATGGACTCTTCAGGAGTTCAATAAGATTAACATTAAAATTAGAGGTTTGAAGGAGAATCTGAAGAATGTTCTGAAAGGTTTGGTGTCAGACATTTTGATTGACAAGATAGTGGACCTTAAGGGTTCTTTCCTTGACTTCAAATCCCTGTGTGAAGATTGATTAGCTGGTTTGGAAGCTAAGGTTTTGGGAATGAATGTAGATATAAAGAAGCTTCTTCAGATGTGTCACATCTCTATGAATAATAGTGCAGACTCATTGGAAGTCCTATTAAGAAAGATAAGTGAGCTCAGGGAGGACCAAGTTTATTTTTTTGAGTTAATGGAGAAAGAACACTCGGTTAAAGGAAAAAGAAAAAAAGGAGCAAAAGATGATGAAAAGGGCCCTACTATTAGAGGGTTAGCTGAATGGAAAAATTATTTTGATGCAGAGAAGAAGGAGCTATTGGACATGATCAAAAAGTACAAAAACTAGGAGCTTGAGGTGGCCAACGCCTTGAGTAGTTTGAATTAGTGCTTGGGTTTCTTCTTAGTTGTTGTCTATTTCGATGCAATACAAGGTGGAGAAACTCAATATCCAGCTCAATTTGATCCAATTCACACAAGGAAACAACTTTCAAAACACAATTCACTCAAATTGTCCCTAGACAACATAAATGGGCTTCTAGTCGTCCACATTCAACAAATGGACCTATCTTTTGGAGAAGGTCGTACCAAGTCCAAAAAGACACCAATTTAGACTCTTAATAGATCCCAATACATTTCCAAAAAAAAATCTCAACTAGTTTCTTTGTGCCATCATTAAGAATCATTAAACTATCCTACAAAAAGGCTACTAGAATTAGCCCTATTTAACAAAGGAACTCCCTTTCTTTCAATTGAAAACCACTCAAATCCTTTTGACAGAGTCAAATTGTGACTCAAAACCATAGATTCCTTAATCACCTTTCAGACTTAAGGGCTCTAACATGCTGATCCGCTAAACCCTCCATCTACATGTAAGAAACTAGGGTTTTACTTTATTTCCACAATACTAGGCTTCAAAACATAAAACAAAGCATAAAAAACCTACAATAGGGTCTGTATAGATGTTCTACACCATTACATACTCAATCTCATCAATAGTTTAACCAAACCCTTCTTAGAACCTTCATTTTCACATGGAAAACCATAGTTTCTAGCCTAAGGCAACGTTCTAAACCTCTTAAATCGACTCCTCAGCCTACCATACCATATACACAGTTAATTTACAACTTGGATGACCTATTCCACAAGAAATAGTGGAGAAAAAAAGTGGAATGGGTCATTTATGCATTTTAGTGAACTCTCAAACAATCAAATGGTGATTTACAAGGGAGCAGCAGAAACTAGAATATAACTCACTCAATATTTTGTCTTAGAATTTCCAAAATGATGAAAATAAAAGCTTATTCACACTACCACACATTCCAAAATATTTCAAAGCATAAGGGACCTATACGGGTCCATACAAAGGAGAGAAAGTTCATAAACTGTGTAAAATGTAGAGAAAAACATTTTTTCAGTTTTGAATTTCTTCTATGAATCAGGATTACCTTTTGCTCGAGCCTTCAAGAGGCATTTTTATAAATTCACAAATAAAATTCCAATGAAATAACTCCCTCAACTATCTTTTCACATACCAAACTCTTCACATTCCCTTAATTTGCATTTTAACAACTTTTACTGACAACTTTTATTGTACTTTTTGCAATTTTTGCAAACTTGACTCGTAAGGCTCCAAATCACCTAATTATAGCATAAATGGTCTTAATTGAACTTATTTAGGATTAAAAGACTCAAAACACTTTAATTTACTCATGAATCTCTAATAACCAACTTATCAACCTTCAATAATTCAAATTTGAAAATAAGGTGTAGGTGCTCTTGCACCATACACCCCCACAAGAAAAGACTCATGCCACATGAGTTGCATTTGATACCAACTTGCCAAATATTCACTTAGATACCTTTGGTTCATAAAATCTTTCCATTGTACCATGCTTTTTCCTTCATACTACCCTACACTTTGAATTATACTTACACTTGGATAAGTCTTTATATTTATCTTCAGACCTGATCTCTGTTCTTTTCCCATTCCTTGTTCCAAACTTGTTTGTCTTCCTACACTTGTACCTATACACAAAAAATGATTAGTGACTTCATGTATTTTCCTCTTCCACTTTTTGTCTCCACTGTTTCTTTAGTACCTTTAGTGCCCTTTGGAAGAAAATTACCCTTCAACTTTTGCACCATCTTGTCCCATGAAGTGATCCTTGATTTGCCTTGTTTTCTCCTCTCTGCTTGCTAATAGTCCCACCATAAAAGAGCATGTAACTTGAGCTTTGTTTTTGCCACCTTCACCACCTGTTCTTCTGAAATATCTTCACTCTCAAAATAATTATCCGTAGGATCAATCCAATCAAGCAATTCTTCTTCATTTAAATTACCACCATAAATAGGAAGATCAACTTTTACCTTATGAGAATCACCTTCACTACCTTGAGCATCTTTACCATCCTTCGATCTTTAGGATTTAGTTCTTCATCAACATCTGAATATTCTTCATCATCTTCCTCTATTTCACTTTCTTCATTTTCATCTCTCCTTTTCTTTGTCTCCAAGGTAGCAAGCCTTTACAAAACTACATTATGAGATTCCAAAAGCTTAGCATGCTTCTCTTTCAAATCTTGCAACTCCCTTGCAACACCAACACCTTTCAGAGGCATCTTCACCAATCAACCTTCTTCTAGCCTGCAAAAATAAAACAAATCACCAACAAAAGATCTTGTTCTTGAAGCTTTGATACCACATTGATGTAATACAAGGTGAAGAAACTCAATATCCAGCTCAATTTGATTCAATTCACACAAGGAAACAACTTTCAAAACACAATTCACTCAAACTGTCCCTAGACAACACCAATGGGCTTCTAGCCTTCCACATTCAACAAATGGACCTATCTTTTGGAGAAGGCCATACCAAGGCTAACGAAACACCAATTTAGACTCTTAACAGATCTCAATTGGTTTCTTTGTGATGAAGGGTACTCCCCTTACAATCTAAAACTCAAAAAAACAAAAGATAATGGCACAAACAAAATGCAAGAAGGAAAGCAAATATTTTCTATTATCACTGAAATGAAAATGAAATTACAACATTATATTTTCCATCACATGGGCTTTCTGATTACATAAATATGCAAATTTGCAAATTGGAGCCACCATCTACTCTGCCCTGGCTTCCCCTCTGTAGTCCCCCTTTACATCCTTTATTTGGAAGGTGTAACTATCCTAGAATCTTCTGGAAAGTGTAACCACCCTAGAATCTTCTAGAAAGTGTAACTTCCTCAGGAAGATATTTTGAAATTTTATTAATTTTGGTATTACAACTTTGTGGGGTCATAACTTTTGATCTGACAGTCGAATTTTCAATTAGAATACCTTTTCGGAAAGCTCTTGAGAAAATATTGTGAAAGTAGGGCCTAAAGGCCAACTACTTTTGTTTTCCACCAATTTTTCAGGCTCATCCAATGCATCTAAGTGCCTGAAAATTGACCCCAAAGATTTTACTAGGATTTTCAAAAATTAAAAATTTAATCTCTCAAATGACAAATGGTATTGTAGCGATTTCTTTGCCATTAGCTTCAATTTACCATTCTGGAGGTCTGTGTAAGATTTCGTGTCCAACTGTGCATAAATGCAAACTTACTAAAATAGGAACCCTACCAAATTTAGCCTTTATTGAAAAGAAACAACATTTTTTTGGGTGATGCAAGATTGCTCTTACACCCTGGATGCTCCTACATCACTTTGTGCCATCATTAAGAAACATTAAACTGTCCTGCAAAAAGGCTACTAGAATTAGCCCTATTTAACAAAGAAACTCCCTTTCTTTCACTTGACAACCATTCAAATCCTTTTGACAGAGTCAAATTATGACTCAAAACCATAGATTCCTTAATCACCTTTCAAACTTAAGGCCTCTAACATGCTGATATGCTAAACCCTCCATCTACATGCAAGAAACTAGGGTTTTACTTTATTTCCACAATACTGGGCTTCAAAACATAAACCAAAGAATCAAACACCTACAATAGGGTCTGCATAGATGTTCTACACCATTACATACTCAATCCCATCAATAGTTTAACAAAACCCTTCTTAGAACCTTCATTTTCACATGGAAAACCACAGTTTCTAGCCTAAGGCAACATTCTAAACCTCTTAAATCAACTCCTCAGCCTACCATACCATCTACACAGTTAATTTAAAACTTGGATGACCTATTCCACAAGAAATAGTGGAGCCAAAAAGTGGAATGGGTCGTTTATGTATTTTAGTGGACTCTCAAATAGTCAAATGGTGATTTACAAGGGAGCAACAAAAACTAGAAGATAACTCACTCAATATTTTATCTTAGAACTTCCAAAATGATCCAAAAGAAAGCTTATTCACACTACCACATAGTCCAAAATATTTCAGAGCATAAGGAACCTATATAGGTCCGTACAAAGGAGAGAAATTTCAGAAAACTATGTAAAATGCAGAGAAAAACATTGTTTCAATTTTTAATTTCTTCTATGAATTAGGATTACCTTTTTCCTGAGCCTTCAAGAGGATTTTTAATACATTTACAAATCAAATTCCAATGACATAACTCCCTCAACTGTCTTTCAACATACCAAACTCTTCACATTCCCTTAATTTGCATTTTAACAACTTTTACTGACAACTTTTATTGCACTTTTTGTAATTTTTGCAAACTTGACTCCTAAGGCTCCAAATCACCTAATTACAACATAAATGGTCTTAATTGACCTTATTTAGGATAAAAAGACTCGAAACACTTTAATTTACTCATGAATCTCCTAATAACCAACTTATCAACCTTCAAGAATTCAAATTTGAAAATAAGGTGTAGGTGCTCCTACACCAGTTTCCTATTGGGTCTCGGTTTATTCCCTATTGTTTTGTTATTTTGATGTTGTTGGGTGTTGTTGTTAGCTTACTATTTTATCTATTGTTCAACACACTTTTTTTCTTATTTTTTGGCTTTTGGTATGTTGCTGGTTTTTCTCTGAAGTAGTTTTTTAGCAGCATTTAGTATCCTTTGTTGTAAAGGGTTTTGGGTCCCTTCAAAACCTATTTTTCCGATATAAAAAAACATTTTTCTTTTTTTCTATTAACATACAATAAAAATAACTATCCTTTAGATTAAAAAACATAAGAGGAAAATAAAGGCAATAGAAGAAGGGTTAGTCAATAGGACTAGGGTTAAATCTTTTGCCTAGAAGTTTGGTATCATTGAATTGGATGATGAAACTTAGTAAAATTTGTTTGAGGAAAATGCCAATTTTATAACCAAAGAGTCATACCTTAAGAAGGTGGCTAATCTAAACTACGCTTGTGTTCTTTTTTTTGTTCTCTTTATTTTGTCTATTTTTTGAACTATTTCTTCTTTTGGTTGCTATTCTTGTTGGCCTTATGCTTTTTCTTACCAGTCTCATATCTCGTGGGGCCCATCTCTTCTAAACATTGACATTGCTATTGCAAAAAAATAAAAAAATAAAAATCTATATTTATCTTTATAAAAAATACTATTTAACTACAAATTTTCCCTATTACAATTCACTGATGATTTAAATCTATTTAACCATGAAAATTTTTGAAGTTGAAATTTATTTTGTATCATGACCTAATTATATTAAAGATTACCTTAATAAAATTTTTATTGTATTATATTAAGTAACATACATATCATCTAAATTTATGGTATTTATAAAGGCAAGTGTGCATATATAATATTCATTAAAAATTAATATATTATCTTAGAAGAAATATAAAATATGTGCTATATATAGAATTATAAATAATTAAATAATTGAAATTATCTAAAGTATATTATTGATTTTGAATATACATTTTTAATGAATAAAAGGGTAGAATGTTTCTTATCTCAAGAACAGTAGAAGCAGTCCCATATAATTTTAGGTTATATTATATGTCAAATATAAGATCTTCTCTTAATGGAACCAAATAATGCTAATATATTAATGAGAGTATTAATTTGTAAACAACATATATTATCTTTGAGAAAACAAAATTTAATGGAGATAAATCAAACATGATGAAAAATAGATTACCGTACTTAATTATTTTGGTATGAGCCTATAATGTGGGTTTCATTAGGATTCGTGATTAGGTACTTGATCTAATAGTACTTTTGAAAAATAAACCATGTTTTTTTTCATGAATTTTTATCTTCTTTGGCTAATATTTGTGGATGTATGTGTATGAAATTAAATTATTTGGATTATCACGGTTTGAGGATCTTGTTAGTTGGATAATATTCATAATTTTTTGAATTTGACCTTGAAATTAGAGATCTAAGATGTGAAGGAATAATATATAATAGAAAAATTAAAATTTATTTTTATAAACTTGTATTTTAAGATCATAAGGATTAAATAATACATAAATTATTGATCTATTATATGCATCAAATTATTATATGGTGAGGAGGAGACACACTCAAGGAAAATATTATTAAAGAACATTCCTGGTTAATAGGTCATCTACTTCTACTCTTGTTGATAAAACTCCCTAGGAGGTATGGATATGTAAATGACCATCAATTTCATACTCTAGAGATTTTGGGAGTGCAACATATGTTCATGTTCCTAAGTAAAAATGTTCTAACCTTGATTTCATGGCAAACAATTGCATTTTCATGGGTTATGATGAGATAAATAAGGGTTATAATTTTTGTGATCTTATAGCAATTGTAGACACTAAAAAATGTCCTAAGCCTATGAACACCAATTTTCATATTAATTCCTTCTTCTACTTGCATAATTAAATAATTTAATTATTTAATTATCAGTCATATTCCTCTATTAATTAGATAATTCATAATTTTTTAATTAATTCATTTTCTCCTTATTCCCCCCTTGATTAATTAATTAAATTTTATTTATTTAATTACGTCACTAATTAATTCTCTTTTCTTCTATAATTACATAAATTCTAATTTTATTTAATTATTTTCCATTTTTCTACTATAATTAAATAATTATTTTAAGTATGTAATTATCATTAGCTTTTTCTTCTATAATTAAATAAATTTTATTTATTTAATTATATTCCACCTTTCCCTCAACTATTATTTTAATTATTTAATATTTTATCCTTTTCCTCCACTTTTAGTTAAATTTTTATTTTAATTAAAAACCAACCTTTTCCCTTTTTTCTATAGTTAAATAATCATTTTTATTTAATTATTCACTTTCCCTCCTAAATTAAATAATTTTATAATTATTTAATTTTCTCCAACAACCTCTTTTTCTATGCCATTCTCTTTATCCACGTCGTTCTTATCTCTTCATGTCTCATTTAATTTCCACTCTTGATTGAATTGTTTTATAATTCAATCTTAGTCTTTCATCCTTAACCAAGTCCTATCTTTAACCTAATTTATCCCTAACCCTATTTCATACATCTTTCAATCTTGGCCATTGATTTTAATGTCATATTGGCTTTTAATCCTATCTCTTCATCCAAATTTGGTTTTCTATAAAATAGACCTATCATTGTGGATATCGACATCTTTTATACTAATGTCATGTTGTTGGAATCATGAGCAACCGCATTCAATCTTTTGAGGTTTGCATGTATTTGATTTCTTTTGAGGTTTGACTGTATTTTGGTTTGATTTAAGCTATTTTATGTATATTTTTATTATATCCATTTTACATGCATACAACAATGATCTTTTTAAAATTATTTTAAGGATTTATTTTTAGGGAACTTAGGGAATTTAAAAATGATGAACAACCTCATGTGAAGCATAAAAAATTCATTTTGATATTAAGATTTATAAATAAGAAGACACATAAATAGAATAGCATTAGGATGGAAATGTTGAGGAAGGAGAGGGTTCATATTAAATAACTGATGAGGAACCAATGGATCCTCTTGTTACACCTCTTTGAAGGTCCACAAATAAATTTAATATGGTTGAAAGTTATAGCCCTTTTGATTATAGTTGTGTACTTTATTTATCATGTATTGAAAAAAAACTAGAGCTATGAAGGAATATTTATCTTCAAATGAGCATGCATCTTGGTTAGAGGCCATGAAAGATAAAACAGTCATTGGAAAATGTTAAATGAAAGATCTAGTTGAGATACCTAAGGGAAGTGAAGCTATTGAATGCAAATGAGTATTTAAGAAAATTTTAGAATACACGGTAATTTGGAGCAGTACAAGGCTTAGTTAGTGGAAAAATTTTACTCCTAGGTTGAGGGAGTGGATTTGGTGATATTTTATCTTATGTAGGCCTTCATTCAAATTACCCCTCCATTATATTATTAGGAGGGGGTCTATATAAAGAAGGTGGTTATAATTGTAGGCATGTGTGTGAAGTATGCTATTATATTTGGGATCTCTTGGAGATATAGTGATGAGTGGATTCTTCAATAATGAGTGTTGTATGATGTTACCTTACCTCAAGCGTTTATTCTATTTATATATATATTGGATATTAGGGTATCTTGGTCCATAAACATTCCTTGTGTTGTGTGAGATCTATCTTATTCATTATAATATTTCCATTATCATGTGTAAATCTTATCAAGTGGTATCAAAGCTATAATTTGGGAAAAGGTGGATAAAACCCTAATCTTTGAATATTTATCTATATATATCACATGACTACAAATATACATATATTATTGAATATTGCAAATTAGATAAGAAACATATAATCCAAAATTTAGGTTTTTCTCATCAATGATGAAGTAAGAAACCAAGCCTCATTCACATACTCACAAAAATCTAAAAATTCAACTTAGAAATTGTTTAAATCAACACCAAAAATCTACAAGGTTTCATGTTTCTCATTCAAAAACTCATGAATTGATACAACAACAAAGCATAACTGAAGTACATTATTTTGTAGCAACATGGGCTGATGAAAACCATTAAAAAAAGGAAATAAATATGTTGTATAACAAGAAATATCAAATGTAGAATGATCTCCTTCAAACTATCCTCTTTCACCCGATTCTAGCTCCTTCGACCTACAATCTTCATTAGTAATCATTGTTGCAATCAAACCAAAAAAATCACCAATATTCTTGCTATTGTAGCACACCTTCAAACTTGCAAAAAAATTATATTCTTGGTCTCTTTCAACCTTCTTTCAACTGAATCTCTCAAACTTCCTTCACACGAAATTCACTAGCTCCCTAAAACATGGGCTTCTATGCAATAGAAATATGCAACAATGGAGTCTTAAAATACTCTCCTCAATATGGAAGCATCCCCCTTCTCAACTTGTAAAAACTTCAAATACATCACCCCAAGTGACAAGGCATCATAATATAGAATTTTTAGAATGAGAAAACCATTATGGTTTTCCAAAACCACAAGAAAAACACCTCCTTGGAAAACCCATGCCCCATTTAGAGAAGTAATCATAAAATAATAAAATAATTCAATGCTTATATGGCCTTCACATTAACCATGGCTAGTCAAATTTGGTCAATTCTAGCATCTTCATTGATCTTCGACGGCCTTGGCGACTCCAAATATGAACATGCACCATGTAAAGCTTGTGGCACAAACATGCAAATACATGCAAGGTATGAAATTGAACATGCAAGCACATGCACCCCAAGTGGTCCCCACCTTGAAATGGGACATACACGAAGAATATTTTCTAATTTATGCCTTAGAAACATTTATCGTTGCATAATTTCTACCAAAATTTCAATTACAATTTGCTACAAGGGAAGTTACAAAGTTGTAAATTAAAATATTTATTCTCCTAACCCCTAACCCCTTATTGAAAATAAAAAATTTTTAAATAGCAATATTTTTGGTGATGCAAGATTGCTAGTACCCCTAGATGCTCCTACATTAGACACTCGAGGTAGGAAAAAAATTGTGAATATGGATTCACAAAACGAGTTGAGTGGTACTACCACCCTTTCGGATTGCAAACAATCCTTAACAAACTCCATCACTAAATTTGGTACTTGCAATTGAGTTGTCTTTCTCCTCTTCCAACACTTAGTTGGAACAAGCAACCTACTCTTTTGACAACTCTGCACTCCATTCTTCTCCCCTCTCATGGACTTGTATCCACTATGTAATGTCCTCCTCCTAATACCATACATTCTCCTCTCTACTCTTGTGGGATTCAACCCACCACAAACTGACCACCTCCACCAAGTTCCTCCTACAACATCATCTACAATCTCTACATGAAAATATGTATTATCCAAACAACAATCAAAATCTACTACATCCTTATACAAATATGTAATTACTACTCCATGGAAATTAAAAATTTCCATTTGCATGCTCTCTTCTTGCTCGAAATCCTCTTCTAATCTCACCAAGGAAGGTATAGAATCATCACAAATAAATTCAAAATTAAAATTTACCTCATTCTTGTTTGCTATCCCAACATCTTTTTCCTCATTCTTTTCTACAACATCCATCTTCTCACCTCCAATGACAAGTTTTGCAAACTCTTCTTCATGTTTTTCCATCAATTCTCCTTCCAACAACTTGCTGATTCTTTGCATCCCTTATTTCAACAAGAAATCATCTTCATCTTCACTAATTTATTCATCAAATTTTGGACCATTTTTGTTCACAATTTCACATTGCAAAATTTCTTCATCTATTGGATTTAATTTACTACATCCACTTGCTACCATTGCATCCTGTGCCTCATTATCCTCTTCACTTGTGTAGGCTGCCCCCACATGTTCATCCTTACATTCAAGCCCCACCAAAGGGCTGAAAAAATATTTCTTTCTACTCTTCCTTTTGCTTTCCTCTCACAAGAGAACATTCTTCTTCCCATATCTCTCTTTCTGAATTCCCAATTCCTCCTTAACAATCTTTTCTAATACATCTACTTTAGCATGGGGCTTTTCAAATTCTTCATGGTACTTTCTATTTTCCACTTCTTCCCAATGTTTCTCCTAGAATAAAATTCTTATGGGCTTCCTCATGATCCATCCCATCCTCTTTGGTATAGACTGTCTCATGTTCGATGATCTATCTACACACAAATCACACACACACCACCATAGGTCTTGGTACAAACTACCTCACATCGACACTTCTTCTTGCACACTCAAGAACTCATACTTTGATACCACTAATGAAGTAAGAAACCAAGCCTCATTCACATACTCACAAAAAACTTAAAATTCAACTTCGAATTTTTTTAAATCAACACCAAAAAATTGCAAGTAAGGTCTCATGTTTCTCATTCAAAAACTCATGAATTGACACAACAACAAAGCATAACTGAAGTACATTATTTTGCAGCAACATGGGCTGATGAAAACTATTACAAAACTGAAATAAATTTTTTGTATAAGAGCAAAGATCATTTATGTAGAATGATCTCCTTCAAACTATCCTCTTTCACCCAATTTTTGCTCCTCCAACCTACAATCTTCATTAGCAATCATTGTTGCAATCACACCACAAAATCACCAATCTTCTTGCTTCTGTAGCACACTTTAAAACTTGCAAAAAAAAGTCTTCTTGGTCTTTTTCAACCTTCTTTCAGCTGAATCTCTTAAGCCCCCTTCACATGAACTTCACTAGCTCACTATCTTTGAAAATGTGGAGCTCACTAGCTCCCTAAAATATGGGCTTCTATGCAAATAAAAATATGCAATAATGGAGTCTTCAAATACTCTCTTCAATTTGGTTGCATCTCCCCCTCTCAACCTACAAAAACTCCAAATCCATCTCCCCAAATGACAAGGCATCATAATATAGAAGCTTTAGAATGAGAAAACCACTATGGTTTTCCAAAACCACAAGAAAAACACCTTGTAAAACCAACCCCCCATTTGGAGAAATAATTATAAAATAATAAAATTATTCAATGCTCACATGGCCTTCACATTAACCATAGCCAATCAAATTTGGTCAATTCTAGCATCTTCATTGATCTCAGGGTGATCTCAGGCAGCCCCTATAGCTCCAAATATGAACATGCACCAACATGTAAAGCTTGTGGCACAAACATGCAAATGCATGCAAGGAATGCAATTGAACATGCAAGAAAATGCACCCCAAGTGGTCCCCACCTTGAAATGGGATTCCCAAGAAGAATATTTTCCAATTTATGCCTTAGAAACATTTATCGTTGCATAATTTCTATCAAAATTACTATTACAATTTATTATAAGGGGAATAACAAAGTTGCAAATTAAAATATTTATTCTCCTAACCCCTAAGCCCTTATTGAAAATAAATAAAAAATAAATAGCAATATTTTTGGTGATGCAAGATTGCTAGTATCCCTAGATGCTCCTGCATCAATCAATATATAGTGTCATTGGACTTTTATGATTTTTCATAAATTGACTTTACAAGTCACAAATCAAGTATTTTTCTTGATACTTTTGTTGAAGTTGGAAAATCAACTCCACGAATCCCAAAGATCAAATGCAATCAAACACCTATCATAGAAAGAAAGAATAGCAAAGCTATGGAGGAAAAGTGTTGTTGATCCAAAAAATCATGAATCGTAATTAATGTGCAACATAATGATTATACAATAAAGAATCTTTATAAAAGGATAATAAACCTAGAAACCATAGGTGAGGATAAAAAAAGATCATGACATGTGTCCTCATCCTATGACATGGAAAATAAAAAATCACTCCGAAGTTTATCTTAAGTGCATGAAATGAATTGGACTAATAATCAATTAAAGATTAATTAATTATTAGCTAATGCACAATTACTCTAACACCCCACCTTAAGATGAACTTAGGGAGTAGCTAAAGACCCTAAAAAGAAAATGCATGATGGGTCACCACAAACAAGACCTAATAAGGTACCCATGTATAAACCATCTAATCTCTCATAACTGGAGAAAAATGGAGAAACCTAATGGAAAAAACTCGTCTCCAAAAAGAGAGAAAGGTGAATGAAGGACTGAAAAAGCATCCAAAACAATGTGAAGGACTAATAAGTCTCCAACCAAAACAATGTCCCAAAAAAGAGGAACATGAAGAACATAATTAAAGCACAAATAATTTGTAGACAATTGTTGAAAGATGACTGATATAGTGCTGAAATGAAGAACCTCCTTTGAAATAGATGATGATTAGGATCAAGAAGACAATAATCCACATGAGTTCCCCTAACAACACTACTTGCATAAGATAGAAAATAAAGGAAAACATTTGGAACTTAAAGATATAAATGGAACATGAATCTACATGAGTGACCCAAACAACACTACTCAAATTAGATGGAAAGAAAAGGAAAACATCTTGAATTCGAAGATATAGATGGTACATGAATCTGCATGAGTGACCCCAATGACACTACTCAACATGCAAGATGCAAGTGAAAAATTCATGAACCAATAATCTAAAAATATTGATCAAGTGAAAATGGAAGGTTGCTTCAAAAAAATAGGAATGCAAGAGTGTCCATATGGTAAATGATCCATCTCACCAAAATGCATGGGAAACTAACCATCACATCTACGTAGTATATAAGAACAATAACTAGATATATTAGGAGAATATTTGAATGTGCAACTAAAGAGTACTTGCAAATAAAAGGGTGTGAAAACCAAGACACACATGCATGAGGCATGAATCACTAGGATTTGATGTTGTTGTGGAAGGAACACTCACTTGAAAAAGGTATGATGGCATAAAAAAGGCACTCACAACCCACCCACGACACTTTATATCATATTACGAGTACAAAAGGCATAAAAGGATGTGAAAAATCCCCAATAATACATGTAAAATGTTGAGGAACGTTATTTTAGTGTGTTTACATATGAGAAATTATTACTATGGATGATTTGAATTAGGATCTATGACAATTGCTAAGTGAATGATTTAACAATTACAATGCTTTATTTAAAAGTATTAAAATGAATTAATGAAACTGATTTGCTTAAATGAACAAAGCAACATTAATGTGATGAACATAATGAAGGAGAGAAAGAATAGAGAAGAAAAAACAATTGATAACAGAGTTTGCTAATATGGCTACGTCTCTGGGCCCCTCTCCAATAGAGTGACCAATCCTTGATTATGCTCCAGACAGAATTACAAGGAAACTGATGAGTTATAAGTCCATTCCTCTTCAACACAACAACATGACATTCCTCTATTGTGCATAAATGAACACTCTTTCTTCAGGACGATTCTCTTGATCTTCATCACCTAGTTCCCAAAACTCCTAATCTCCCCATTTTATACACAAAATTTACTCAATTTTTCCTAAAACCAAATGATTTAAAAAATCCTCCCTTATCTCCCATTTTTACAATAAAATATTCCTTATCTTTATTAATCCCCTTTTTACAACATAAGAATCCCCTATTTAATCTTTAAATATATTTGACACATTTTAAAAATTCTTCTAAGACCTTTAAATTTCATATTTTGGGCTTTAGAAGATTTACCTTAAATCTCTTTCAAGTTTTAGGAGATTTACCTTTTGATTATAGAAGTTAATTCTTTGGTTTTAAGGGATTTTCGGCCTTAGTAGTTGTTTAAAAACAACCAACACTTGATATTTTCTTAGAATCATTGATGGCGTAGTGGTAGGCATTAATTTTGGGGATGAAGAGGTTGATGGTTTGACCCCATGCCCCTCTATTTTTAAACCCATTTACCAACTTTGAAATAACAAAACCAACTGCTGCTCTATATATGGTAAGTATGTATCGTACAGTCTAGTGGTGGAGCAGAGTTCTTGCAGGAGGTAGGTGAGGGGTTCCAATCCCCTCATCTAATTTTGTGAATCGGTTGAACAACTAACCATCGAAGGAGTGTCAAGAATGTGCCACGTGGCACAATTTGATTCATCCACAACTACGACGTGTCCACCTAGGATAGGTCCAAAATGCTATTATACTGTTGACTCACTTGCCCAGTCAGATGCCACATGTCATAGTCTGATTGGTCCATGTCATCAATGTGTTGCCATGTCACCATGCTGACATCATGCTAATGTCAGCATGGTAAACCCTTTTACCTGCAAACTTTGACTTGGAATAACTTCGTTATCTGAGCTTTGTTTTCAATGAAATGAATGGAATTGGACTCATGGTGATGAGATCTTCATCATGACGCTAAATTTGACCAAATTTGAGATATTTTTTTGCCTTTCTGACTTGCCTCTATACTCGGTTTGACCCCAACTTTGACTACACATATCTTGAGAGTTTGAACTCCTTTTGGCTTCATTCAAGTTGCATTGGATTCAATTTTATGAGCCCTTTGACATGGTGATAAATTCTAGAGCATATGGAACACTTCAATTTTTGGTGTAAAGTATCCACCTAGATCAATGAAAGCTCACAATGTCCAAAAAAAACCACATGTTAAAAATACAATTATTTGATAGAAAAAGAGGAAATTGATAGTACCATGATGAAGTACACAAAAAATCATACAATTTCAAAAAAAGGGACCTAAAAAGGAGTCTAGATGTAGAAGATATGGCTCATCAAAGTATCCAAAATGAGGATTACACAACAACATTGAAGAAACTAATTTTTGGAGAAAATCCCAAACTAGAAACTACTTGCACCATTGTGAAAAACACAAAATTCTACCCTATATCAATAAAAAATTGCATTGAAAATGACCACCATATGGCTAAGATATCACCTTTGGAATATAAAGTGCAAAATTGAAAAGCTCAACATAGGGTAGGATTGGGAAAAAAAGCACTTTCGCCAAATTTGACAAAAACACCTACAAATGTGGAGATCTGCTAAATTTAGAACCCCTGGTAAAAAAAACTTCTGTAGTGTACAAGTGTATTTATTGCAAAAGAAAGCATTTATTGTCTATTTTTATTTTAAACTAAAAAATAGGAAAAAAAATATTATATATTTTTTGATAAGAAAAAAATTATGAAAAAACTATATATATATTAAAAAAATATAGAGGTGTGGCAAGGGGTAGAGCCCACCTGCACTAGCCCCTTGGTAGAGCCCGAGGGGTCACCACCCTATCAATGGCAGAGGGTGATACCCCTCACGGGGAGGGACTTGCCACCCCTACCATGATAGGGTCATGCAGGGGTAGGTACCACTTTGAGTACCCCCCTTAGTTTGTATTATTTTTTAAAACAAAAAACCTGTGGCCCTTTAATAATGATTTTTCTTTAATTTAATTTTTTTAAATTTTTTAGGAAACATAAATTTTTAAACCAAAATACCTTGATCTATTTGCAAGGAGGCCATACGACAGACCTGGGAATTTTTTTTTCCCCAAATGCTCACAACATGGAATTAGGGTGAATTTTATATCAAAGTTCATCGAATCAACCTCCCAAACACAACAGTGAGGTCCTTTTTGTGCCAAAATGCACCAAATCCAAAAATTACAAAAAAGCAATGGAGATTCCAAATCCGAAGCCTATAACCCTAGTTGAAGAAAACCCTCATAAATTGAGAAAGGGTTCATTGAATCCATGCTTTGAGGCTGATTATATTAATAATTAGTTGGTTCAAATTTGGGTCAGTTGGATTTGATAGAATGCTAATATATTGAAATATTTTTTTCTTAAACCCTAGTTTCAATGGAGGTTCCTAATTTTGATTGAAGTGGAGATGCATTAAAATTGTGGTATACATATAAAATAGCTCATAGTAAATGTATAATATAGAAAGTATTTTTTCATTATCTTTAAGTGTTGAAGCTTAGTGATGAATTATGCCAATGTTTGAGGATATTTATTGTTTGGATGAAGTGGAAATAATTCCTCAAACAAAAGGGTTCCAAAAGAAGAAGAGGAAGAAGAAGAAAAATATGGACAAGGAGAAGACTCAAAAGGAGGAGAAGGACAAGGATAATAATAAGTTGAGGAGGATACAAGTACATGCACTCTATCCCCAAGGAAGGAATATTCAATCCTTCAATTTCATGGATTCATTCAAAAGGAAAACGTTATAGTCTCTATAAACTCTAGAATCAAGTATAACTCATCAACATGGGATTAGCCAAGAAGCTAGATGTACAAGAAAAGAACATAAAGGACAATCAAAAATTGGGTATGAATATTTTTTTTTTTGAAAATTTAGAGCTCTCTATGGATGAACATGTTTTTCATTCAAAGTTTCATTCTTTGGATATGGATCTATTTTGGATATTGTTCTTTATTATCCCTAGTTATAATATTTGGGAAGAATAAACATCAATGTGTAAAAGAAGTTCATGAAGCTTTAATATAAGAGGAAAAGAGTTACATTAAAGGATATTACACATAATGAAGTACAAATACAATTCAAGGAAGAGCAAGTTCAAGAATCTCATGAAGATTGTAACAATGAATTAGAGGAAAAAAAGAGGAGCAAGATGTTGAGAAAAAAGAGATATGCAATTCTATTCAAGAGTTAGTAAAAAAAGTGGAAAAAAATGGTGAAGAATCAAAAAAGGTTCTAGTGATAGAAAAGGGTACAATATATAGGCATCAATGTCGTCATGAGAGGAAAGTATCATGGAAGAAACCATCATGGAGGAATGATAATATAGGGAATCAACAACCCAATAACTATGGGCCTACATCTAGAATCAAAGAAATAATTACAAAAAAAATGGTACCATAGAATTAATTGCTACTCATGAAAGAAAAGAGGAATTACTATGATAAGAAATAAAATCAAATGGGTGAAAAAAAATGGCTCAAGGATGGGATCTAGGGAAATTCAATCAAAACCCACTACGAGGATCAACTATGGATGGTTGGATGATTGGTCACAACATCATATTTGTAATAGCTTATGAAAGGAATACTATTTAGTTTTGTTTCATGTTTCAAGGATGAAATATGCAAAGGAGGAATGAAATGTTATGCACCTAGGGATATGATATTTTAATGTATTTAGGTGGATGGAGATTCCAACATGTGCTCACATCCTTTAAGTTAGTTATATTGGGTCATGTGGAAAACTTATGTAATTAATTATATTAAGAGATGAGTAGGACTTCATTAGAATTATCCCTCCATTGTATTATTAGGAGGAGGTTTATTGAACACACTCAAATATTGAGAGGGGGGTGAATCAGTCTTTTCAAACTATAAAACCTTTAGCAAACTCAAAATTTGATGCAGGAGCATCCTAGGCGAATGAGCAATCAACATCAACCAAAAAGGAGGTTTAGTTTAGTTTATGATTTTTTGAATTTTGGTGTGATGGGATTTCATATTTTTGGATTTTGAATTTCATTTCCATGAGTATTTGAATGTCAAGGCATTTGGAGAATTTGAATTTGCATTTTGATATGTAATAATGCTTCCTGGATAAGAGAAAATGGGTAAAAATGGTGTTTTAAATGCAAAATTCTTGAAAAAGCGGAGATGTGCTTTGAGTGGGAATGAAAATAAGTTTTCTTGCATGTTTTTAAAATCCCAAAAAAATAGGGACTGTGGAGGTGGATGCCCAAGTGGATAGGGATTGGAAATTTCTTTAAAATAAAAAAGCAAGAAAGGGATAAATATCCCACTTTCTTTGTGCACCATGTCATAAATTTAATTGGTTAAATTTAGCATATCATTTATTAATTTTTTATGCATTGTAACTCTTCCAAGAATGGGTGTGCAAGTTGGGAAACTTCATGAAATTCCAATAAATTAAATTGAAATGAAATGACATTTCATTTCACTTCATGGGTAAGGCATAAAAAGATTGGATTTTTCATTTTCATTTTAGTTTTTCCTAAAGCTTGGGAGGGAAGAATCAAGGAGGGCATCGAATACATCCAAGGAGGGTTTTAGGAATGATTTTTTTCAAGTTTTATGGTTTTGTTGTAGCCATTGAGACTCCAGAAGTTGCAGGTGCAAATGGGCATAGTTATTTGTGTTGAATTTGAGTTGTTGTAGGAGTTGGAATGAATGGTTTTATAAACCATTGGATTTTCTATTGCAAATCATTTTATTTTTTATTTTTAAAATATTTTTAATGGGTTTCAAATTGAGAGATTTCATGTTGAAGCCATGGAAATGAAGCTACAATTGTGTTTGATCATCGAAGATTGTTGATTGTAGGTTGCCTATGCTTTGTTTATGCATTATTTGCAAGAGAGGGTTTGAAGAATGTATGGGAAAATTTAATTTTCTGTTGTAGTTGTTATTTTACTATTGTTTGTGATTTCATATGGGACATGTTGTAACCCTTGAGTCCCTTGAGGACTAATGTAAACATTGAGAAATAGTTTGTAATGAAATTTGTGATTTGGTTGCAAGTGACAACCTAGTTTTTATGATAATATTGCAATAATGTGTGAATGAATATTTCATGTTTATTTTATATTCAAGGAAGGGTTTCTTGTTGTGAGGGTATGTGTGGTTCCCTCCTTCATCAGTGGTATGAGAGTGGGTGTTCCTGAGTGTGTAGGAAGAGTGTCGAATGTGAGGCAGTTTGCACTAGGACTTGAGAGTGAAGATTTTGTAAATAAATTATCGAATGTGAGGCAATTTACATGTGAAGAACTTGAGGGTTTTGAAAAGTTGTGTTGTTGAGGATTTAAGAGGCCTTGAAATGGAAAAGAGGAAGAATAAAAGTAATTTTGTCATTAGACAATTTTTGTGGATTCCTAGATTAGAGGAAATTAGAGAGAAGATACAAGAAAGAATAAGAGTTGGAATGATAGAGTTGTAGCAACAAGTGAATGAATTGGTAGCAGAGATTGAAATAAGAAAACAAGAAATGAAGAAGGGATTAGGTGGTAAAATTTATTGTTCTAATGATGTTTTGATTGCGGGAAAGAAAGAAGGCGCAAAGTGTCATGCATGTGACACCAAGGAAGAAGAAGAGTATAAGTACGAAGAGATTGATGAACCTGAAGAGGGATGTCTATTGGAAGACATGGAGGAGAAGACTACGAAGTTTGCAACAAAAGAGTGTCCTTTGGAGGGCATAGAAGAAAGTGAAGGAGATGATTTTTTGATTTAGATTGTATTAGTTGGAAGAGAGTGGGATGAGTTAATCTCAGGTGAAATGAAGGTTGCAGGTAAAGGTGAGGTAAAATCAAATTTTGATGTTTACTTTGATGACAATAAGAATGTAGAAATAAAGGATTTTATTGCAGTAGTAGATCAATTTGATGAAGTTAAATTGGGGGAGTGTAAAGTGAAGGTAAATGCAAAGTTTTCTAATAAATATTTTTTAGAGAATAGTGGACATGAAGATGTTTTGATTTGTGACTATGATTCCTTGTTAGGAAAAATGAAAAACGAGTCTCTTGATAATGGTACTAATGTTGTTTTGAGTAAAATAAATCAGATTACAGCGATGTTATGTCTTACATAAGGCATTGAAACAATGAAATTTCATGGAGGGGACATGGTGGAAGGAGAGGAGAAAGGTAAATTAGAAAAAGAGGTAATGAAGTATATTTATTTTTTTGAAGGTGGGGGTATATGTTTGATTGTCAATCCCAATGGAGTGTATTGGTGGGAATTCAGATTTGAAGTTTTGAAATACATGAGGGGTAGAGGAGTAAAGATGAAAGGATCTTATGTTTTGAGTTTGTAGAAACTAATTAACATGAAGATTCTAGTGGAAAAAACAAAGAGATGGATCCAGGACAAGCATCGGTATTATAAATGTTTATGATTTTCACTCATGAAACATTTCAAACTACCTAGGGTGTATAATGCAAGAGCATCCTATGTGAATGAGCAATCAACATAAACAAAAAGAAGGTTTAGTTTTGTTTATGAATTTTTGAATTTTGGTGTGATGGGATTTCATATTTTTGGCTTTTGAATTTCATTTCCATGAGTATTTGAATGTCAAGGCATTTGGAGAATTTGAATTTGCATTTTGATATGTAATAATGCTTCCCAAATAAGAGAAAATGGGTAAAAATGGTGTTTTAAATGCAAAATCCTTGAAAAAAGTGGAGATGAGCATTGATTGGGCATGGAAATCAGTTTTCTTGAATTTTTTTAAAATCCATAAATAATAGGGATTGTGTAGGTGGATGCCCAAGTGGATAGGTATTGAAAATTGCTTTAAAATAAAAGAGCAAGAAATGGATAAATATCCCACTTTCTTTGTGCACCATGCCATAAATTTAATTGGTTAAATTTGGCATATCATTTATTAATTTTTATGCATTGTAACTCTTCCAAGAATGGGTGTGCAAGTTGGGAATCTTCATGAAATTCCAAGAAATTAAATTGAAATTAAATGACATTTCATTTCACTTCATGGGTAATGCATAAAAAGATTGGATTTTTCATTTTTATTTTAGTTTTTCTTGAATCTTGGGAGGGAGGACTCAAGGAGGACATGGAATACCTCCAAGGAGGGTGTTAGGAATTATTTTTTTGTAGGTTTTATGGTTTTGGTGTAGACATTGAGATTCCAAAAGATGCAGGTGCAAATGGGCATAGTTCTTTGTGTTGAATTTGTGTTGTTGTAGGAGTTGGAAGGAGTGGTTTTATAGACCATTGGATTTTGTTTTACAAATAATTTTGTATTTGATTTTTAAAATCTTTGTAAGGGGTTTCCATATTGAGAGATTTTAGGTTGAAGGCATGGAAATGAAGCTACAACAATGTTTGATCATCGAAGATTGTTGATTGTAGGTTGCCTATGCTTTGTTTATGCATTATTTGTAGGAGAGGGTTTGAAGATTGTATGGATAGATTTAATTTGATTTTGTAGTTTTTATTTTTCTATTTTTTGTGATTTCATATGGGCCATGTTGTAGCCCTTGAGTCCCTTGAGGACTGATGTAAACATTGAGAAATAGTTTTTAATGAAATTGGTGATTTGGTTGCAAGTAGCAACCTGGTTTTGATGATATTATTGCAACAATGTGAATGAATATTTCATGTTTATTTTATATTCAAGGAAGGGTTTTGTTTTGTGAGGTATGTGTGGTTACCTCCATCAAAATTATTTACTAGACCAGAAAACCTTAAATGAATCAACAACAAAGAAAGATATAGCAATTTAGTTTCTTAACAAGGTCATTGACCCTTAGTAATGAAAGATACAACAATTCAATCCTTAACCAAATCAACAACAATGAAAGATGAAACAAATAACACACATGCACAAGCTAACACCAGATTTACGTAGAAAACCCAATGAGGGAAAAACCATAATGAGAGTTAACTCACAATATATGAAGCTCACTGCTTACAAAAGTTACAATAAGATGCATTGCCAAAAGGCTTACAAAATAATGTGCACAACCTTAGAGAAATATACAAAGGACTTGCAAAATGAAGTGAACAAATCCATGGTAAGATATAAAGGACTTGATGAAATTCACTATCTTAGAGTAGGATAGATGAAGATTTAGGATTTACAACAAATGCCAACATGGTGTAGGGCACCATAGTTTTCATGATGTTAAAGGAGGTTAAGTGTTAGGTTTTGTTTAGTTTTGTGTTTCTTTGATGCAATAAGGTAATTTAAGACCATGAATCATGTTTTGGAAGTCATTTTTGGTCACTAGGAGTGGTAGGTGGTTAAGTTGTCAAATGTTGTTAAGTTTGCAAAAGTTGTCATATTGCAAAAATTGCACAATAATAGAAAATTGATGCAGGAGCATCTAGCAGTGTAGGGAAATCTTGCATCACCCAAAAAAATTGTTTTCTTTATTTTCTTTAGTTGTTTTAAGTTCCATGATGGCACTTAATGGGTATAAGGCTGTTAGGCGTCAAAATAGAAAAAATTGGGCACTTACTATTTTTAGTAAGTCAGCCAAAACATGCTCATATGGACATGAAAATTTACCCCAAGGAGTAGAGCTGAAAAAAATTTTTGGTCATGAAAGAATCACCTCAATACCTTGCATGGTTTGGGAGAAATTAAAGTTTTTTTCCTAGGAAATTTCTCCAATGTGGCTTCAAATTCAGATATAAAACTTTAGAGGCCCTGAAACAACTCAAAAAGTGGTTGAACTAACCTATGGTGGGTTTGGGTGTTGTAGAGCTCATCGAGAGCTTTCCAATGATATGTAATAATAGAAAATCATACACTCAGATAAAAAATTATGGCCACATGAAGTTGGTCCTCTAAAAAGTGAATTTCATTAAAAATTTCTTCCTAGACTAGAAATCAAACGGTGAGACTTTTGGCACCAAAACAAAAGGGGAAATTTGAACTTCTAGAAAATTCTAGGGTAGTTACTAGGGAAAATAAAAAGGGTTAAGTGGGGGTTGTAGAAGGTGGTCCTGATAGTGTAGATTGTGGCTCCGAATAGTAGATTTTATTTTCAAAGTTGATTTTGTTGTAATGAATCAAGCCCATGAGGCTGTAGCATGTAAGCTTTGAATTTGTAATTTCATTTTCTGAAAATAAATGAAAGTGAATCATTTTTTTGTCTCACATCTTCTATGTTGGTATTTGTTATTGTGATTTTTGTGGGTTTTTGGCGGTGTGGCCCTCATCATAAATGAAGGGTTACAAAGGTAAAAATGATATAAGAAGTTAGTTGGCATTCAAAATTTGGTTTGTAACCATTGTGTGGAGGTTGAATGGGCTTTGGGATGGAAAAAAAAATGTTGTTGAAACATTTTTGGTGTGATTTGCAATAGAGAAGTTGCTAATTTTCTGCATTTCAAGCATTTTACTCTATTTGTAGGCATTGTATGGGTCTGCATAGTATTTTCATGCTCTAAAATTGATTTGTTGTGTTGAAAATTTGAGTTAGCTTCCTGATGCAATTGGTTTGAGGAGAATTCATCAAGTTTGAAGCCTTTTAGAGCAATTTGTTTATAGTCCGCTTGAAACCCTAAGTCAAGGTATTAAAGTCAATAAAAATGATGTAAAAGCCATTCCACTTGGTAAAAAATGTTGAAACCTGGTGGAATGGTAGATGTAGGTGTAGATTTTGATTTCATGAAGTTGCAGGGGTTGGTGTTGTTGTTGGCACGTGTAGGAAGTAGGGAAATGGACTGATTTCTCTTTGTAACTATCCAAAACCCTAGTTGTAGGTGTGTGTTGATAAAAAGGTGTTGAAGCCAAGAGTTTCAAGACCATGGAAGGTTTGATGAAGTCCTTGGTGATATGTTAAAGACCATGGAATCCCTTTGGAAGACCCGTGAAGCCCTTTGGTGTCAAACCCTAGTTCCTACAAAGTCATTTGCATAATTAGGTCTCCTTGTAGCAGCAAGACATTCAATATTTGGAGGATACTTTATGAAACAATCCCATTTGGTTTCTTGATATGTTTAAGAAGGCCATAAAGGGTACTTGAATCTATATATTTTTTTTGGAGATCCCACTTTTTTGGGAAGTTGTGCTTGATTTTGTCATTTGAAATACTACTAGCAATTAGGCCTCTTTGGGAGTGAGCAATGGGAAAATTGAAGGATTAGTGTTCTAGGAGGCCTTCATTGGCTTAAACCAGTCATTCTTATGATTTTCAAGGTGTTATAGGGGTCCAGTAAGAGGTTTGTGTCCTGATTGCATTTTTGGTGTCTTGTAACCCTTGGAGAACCATGTGTCATGTGAAAGAAGTTTTGAGTCAAATGGATGAGCAAGAAAGATCATGCTTTGTGCCTTTTAGAAACCTTTGAAGTTTCCTTTTCCTCTGCATCAAATTGGTATAAGAGCATAGGTATGATTTGAAGAAGGGAGAGAAAGTGTGAAACAAGAAGGAAAGTGTGAAGCAAAAAGTGAACACGATGCCTCTAAAAGGAAAAACCATTGCTAGAGAAGTGAATGAGTTGAAGGACAAGCATGCTAGAGAGATGAGAGAGTTGAAAGAGAGGATTTCTACTTTGGAAAAAATTCAGAAGAGAGGTATGGTCATGGATGATGAGAGTGACTTCGAAGAAGAAGAGGAGACTGAAGAAGAAGAGAAAGAGGAATTGGATCTTGATGATCAGAGGATGGCTAAGTTGCTGAGAGCAGTCAAGGAAGATAAACACAAGGTGAAGATTGGTGTTCCTAAGTATGGAGGTAATTTGAATGATGAAGATCTTTTAGATTGGATTGTAGCACTTGAAAATTATTTTGAGTGTGAGGATGTATCTGAGGAACAAAAGGTGAAGATAACAAAAACAAAATTGAAGGGTCATGCACTATTATGGTGGGATTATGAGCAAACTGAAAGGAGGAAGAAATGCAAGTCAAAGATTGTTTCCTGGGATAGAATGGTGGATAATTTTAAGGGTAAGTTCTTACCATCTGATTATGCAATTCAAATGTTTGAGAAACTTCAAGGGCTGAAACAAAAAGAAATGGATTTCAAAGCATATACTGAAGAATTTTATAAGTTGTGTATACGGGTAGGTCACATGGAGGATGAAGTGGAGAAGGTTGCTAGATATTTGATTGGATTAAGATTTAATATTCAAGATGAGTTAACTTTGGAAAATCCAAGAATGGTTGAGTGTTATCAAATGACAATTAGGGATGAAGAAAAGGTAAAGAGAAGGAAAGATAAACAAACTAGGGGCAAAGGCAACAATAATAGAGGAAGAGGTTCATTTTGTACTCCAAGGCAGTCCTATGAAATTCAAGAAGACACAAGCAAGGATAAAGAACAAGTTGTTGATCAGATAGGTGGATTTAGAGGTGGTAGATCAGGCTTTAGAGGCAGATTTAGAGGTCAAGGAAGAGGTTCACAAGGATACACAGAAAGGTGCTATCAATGCAAAAAATTTGGACACCAAGTATGAAAGTGCAATGAAGGACAAGCCTCTAGTTCACATGGAGGTGAAAGAAGAGCTCAATTGGTGCAAGAAGAGGACATTGAGAGTGTAAAATATCCATCACAACATGCTACTCCTGAAGTTGGATAATCACTAATGGTAAGAACACTCATCAAGGCATCAATGGAGAAGGAGCCATCACAAAGGACACTCTTCAAAACCACTTGTAAGTGCATGGGTACGGTATGTAAGGTTGTAAGTGATCCAGGAAGCACAAATAACATGGTTTCCAATGACATGGTTGAGAAAATTAAGTTTCCTAGGATACCACATGATAATACTTATAAATTTTCTTGGTTGAATGAGGGTTAGTATGTTTTGGTTAATGAGCAAGCTTGGGTGGAGTTCAATATAGGAGGGTACAAAGATACGATTCTATGTGATGTGTTACCTATGGATGTGTGCCATTTGCTGCTAGGGAGACCTTGACAATTTGATAGGAATGATTTGTATGATGGTAGGAAGAATACCTATGAGATAGAGAAAGATGGAATCACTTTTACTTTGACACCCTTGAAAGAAGATGATAAAGGGAAAACTAAGCAAGCTAATGTGATGATGGGTGGTAGAAAAGAGTTTGTAAAGGTAGATAAAGGAGAGCAAATAACCTTGCAACCAATTCAAAACTTGGCAGTAGTATGATAACAGACATGAAGAGTGATCATATTTTGGAAGGAAATGATATTGAGTTGGTGTTAAAATCTGCTTTGTTGAAGGTTAAGGATGAATTGATCTCGGGGATTCAGGAAGGATTTGAGAAGTGTGTTGATATGAGGATAGCAAAGGTGATTCATTCATTGCTTTTAGAAGAGGATAGTGGTCATTTTATTTCTATCAAATTAGAGGTTAATCAATCTAAGAAAGTAGAAGCCATAGGGGAAGAGCATCAGATGGAATAGGTGAAAAACAGAGGTGAAGGGCTCAAAGCTGAACTACAAGGGAAAAAGAGCAAGTTCAAGCATACCATGAAAGTGAACAAGAAGGAAGTGCAATACAAAGATGGAGGGGATATGATTATAGATGGTGATGAAGATTTCACATTAGTCTCAAATGTGGAAGGAGTCCAAGACCATCTGTCAAGTAGTCTTATGCAATTGGAGCATTTTATAGGTACCAAGGAGCTCACAAAGGCAAGGAACAATGACTATTTCAAGTACTTAGACCATTGGAAGGGTGTACTGTTGATGATGTTTTCTGTATAGCAACAACTCAAATAGAATATAATATTCTATCTCTCTTGAAATCTAAATCTCTATCAGCAAGCCTCAAGAGATAACCCCAAGGTCTCTAATGTCAGGTCTTGGAAATGCATAAACAACTCAGTGATAAATGTGAAAATGTTGGTAATCACAATGAGACCTTACTACAAGCAAAATACTGAATCTCAATTTATCAGATCTAACAATATGATGATACTTCAATCCTAAATTTAATCCAATAATCAAAGAAATAACAAAAGATATAAGGTTTGAAAGAGATTTCTAAATTAATACTAAACCTAAGATTAACAATGCAAATGACAAACACTTGAAATGGACCAATCCCTCAAAATTGTTTTCTACTTGACCTAGATGAATATACAATCTTATAGAAATAGTGCAATCTTCTAAGGTGTTAAGATTTTCAGATCATGAACATTTATTCAAACAACCCTATTGCAATTGAAATGAATAAACCCCCACAATTGAACTAAGCACAATGAATATAAAGGTCTAGGCTAACTTTGCAAAGCAACTATCAATCAGTTGGTTGTGAAAAGTATGGACCAGGGATTGCTGCAATACTTCGAATATCAAACCATAAACATCATTGAATCAAATCTAATCTAAATATTATCTTCCTCAAAGCAATTCTAAAGATAGAATAACAAGAACCATGTAAGATAAGAAGAACACAAGTATGGCACCAAATCACAATGTCATTACTTGCATCAAATTATCCACTATAGCAACAATTCCTGCTTTCTGTTACAATATTTGCTTGAGAACAACTACTTGCTACCTCTTTCTCTACTTAATTCACTCTAACTATCTCTCTATTTTTCTGTCTAAAATTTCTTAACCCTTACAAATGAGGAAAAATGACATATTTATAGAACCCCCAAAACATGTCGGCCTAGATAGGATTTTATAATAATAATTAGGCACAACAAGTCGGCCAAGAGAAATTCGAAATGAAATAAAATATGCATTAAATGCATGAACTTCATCCAGGTCAGCCTGGGATCTCCAATGTAGCTCGGACCAATACATGGAAAAATAGGAGGGAAGCACAAATCTCGATGTAGCCAATCATTAACTACCTTCCCCTTTGTCCTTATTCCAATCCATCATTTCATGAACTTTCAAAAGCACCCTATCCAAGTCAGCCACAAGTGGCAAAGGAAAAACCCTAAGTCACCTTTCAATTGATGCAATTTCTTCCCTAGATTTTTTCACCGACTTATCCCACTCCACCTTATAAGTTAGGTATTTGTCAATGATAGCAATGTAGGTGGCCGCATCATCCAACTGGTGCTCAGAAACAAAATCATCATTAATTGGAGCATAAACATCATGCCACCATTTTCTCAACTATTCCAAGCTCAAATATTTGGGGGAAATATTCCTTCTTCCTGTCATAATCTCAAAGAAAGCAATGGATCCATTATACACACCAATTAGGGTATCATCAATATGCCTCCTCTGTTTGTAAATATTTTTTAGAACCTTCTACCTAATCTGCAGTGCTTCAAACCACTCCCAAGGTTCAACAGCTCTAGAGGAAGGGGAAATTTTATCATTCACTAGCTTATCCCTGGTGTTCTCCATGATGGTTTTGGTTTTCTATAGTAGGAGATCTGTATCTTCTTTGTCCTGAGCTAATACCTCCTTCAACCAATCAACCTCCCTCATAGCATCCTTCCCTATTGACAAAATATCTTTAATGGCCCCATTTCCTTTGGTTCACACCCCTTGCAGCCAATTTGCAGTGGCAAGAGTGGAAGCCTTCATCTTTTCCAGCTCGGTGATAGTCTCTTGAGGTAAAGGATTCGCATCAGAAACCGAGGGGTTAATAGATTGCAAGGGTTTCATCAGATCCTCCAAGAATTTCCTGAGATTTTCATTTTCCCTTTTTTAGCTCCTGCTTAGTTTGAATTTCCTTCCTCAATCTCCCCAAGATAACTATGCTAGAACCCTGATAATCTTCAATATCCTGCTCAATAGAAGTGGGCCCCAAATTGAAATTTTGCACATTATAGTCCTTTGTAGATACCTCATCTCTATTCCTATCTAAAGTAGGGGTTGCAATATGAACCACCTTATTGCTGGTCTCATCTCTTTCAATCTTTGAAATGACCCTGGCCTTCTTCTTACCCTTGTCCTTTCCAATCTTGGCCAACAACTCATCCCAGTTTGGTGGAGTATCTTCCACAACAACCTATTTTCTCTTTATCTCCCTGTCCAACCACTCTAGAATAGTGGATTCCAATTGTACTTCGCTTTGTTTCTCCTCCTCCTGGTGACCCTTAGGTACTTCTTAATTCAAACCCTGCTTCTTAGGAGTTTCTGTCTTGCTCTCCTTCTCTTCAGCATGTGCCTCCTTGTACTCAGGCGATGGAATATTTTTTGCTTCTTATTCTTTAGGAAGGGATTTAACCTCTTCAGTTCCAATAGGTGACTCTGCATACGCAACCAAGGGAGATTGCATTACCTTTTCTACTTCAGCTTCTGCACTATAAAGGTCGCCCTCATGAAATTCCTCCCCTTCAGTATCTGGATGATCTTCAACTTTCTCAGATTCACTTGGTTTGCTTTGAGCTTCATGGGTGGAAGGAACATCATCATGCTACTCCTCATGATAAATAACTGGAGGAAGGTCTGCCTTAGGCACACTATCCTTGGGAGAAGGAGTCCTAGACCTCCTTATGTACACACGTGCCTTCTCTTCTGAGCTTTCTACATTTACCAATGGTGGGGTAACTTATTATTCTCCTACTTTGGAGCTCACCTTCTGTGATAGTCTTATGACTCTTCTCCATTTGGGCACATGAACATCAACCTCAGGATCTTGCTTTTCCATTTCTTTCTATTCAGACTTCTTAGTCGACCTTTTCTTAGCTATTGGCTTTCTCTTCTTTTCTGCTTCTTGGACTTCCTCCTCTTGAACACCTTTTATCTTGATTTTGAAAGGAGAATCTAGCTTACCTTTTCCCTTAGGATCCTGCTCAGCTAACTCCTCAGAAGTGGAATGAGGATCCAAATCCCCCATCATATCATAGGTGCACTATACACCTTCATTTTCTAACTCCCATAGTTTATGCTTTAGCCACATTGTAGTGAATTTGGTGACTGGATCCATCAACTATTTTAGTTCTGTCTTTTCTTCTTCTAGCCAATCCACATCACCAATCAACATGTCCTTCACTGCTTCATAAGCATGGCCTTGAATCAAGTCCCCATCATCCTCAAGCTGATCAGGAACTGCCTTCACATTATATAGTCAGATTGATTCAACTGGCAGTCAAGAAAACATCTTCTTCCTAACCTCAAATTCATCACTACAATTGGGCTAGTAGTCTTCCAAATCATCTTATGGCTATACTCCCTGCTGGCCTTCCTTTGGGATTCACCTGTGATATCAAATCTGGACCTCTTGGAATGAAAGGAGAATCCAAGAGTACTCAACTCCTCCTCTGAAGCTTGGGTAGAAATAATGGAAGCACATACCTCTCCAGTGCCAATCCTTAATTGGAAATCTCCACCAAAACCAGTCTTATGCTTGTCCCTTTTAACAATGGCATCAAAGTCAAATATATGTCGAGTTACCTTTAGCAGTATGATATGATTAGTGGGATACCTTGGAAGCGTATATGGAGCCCTTTGACAACCATCAACTCAGATGTATGAGAAGGTTGGGAATTGAATAAACCAAGCACCATATTTCTTGATTAACTCCTTGGCTTGGTAAAAAATCCTTGTGTGCTCTACTCCCTGAAGCAATCTAGTGATATGCATGGTGAATGCATCATTCACCCTCCTGTAACTCAAACTTCCCAAATGCAACTGAGGGTAGACCTCATAGATAATATACTATCCAAAGGTGTCTCTAGTACTCAATCCCTTGTATGGATGAAACCTTGCAAGAGCATAGATCAAGTATGAGGTCATTGTGAAGGTCTTAGTCTGCAGCACATTGGACAACTGCTAATGACACTTGCCCAATGGTAGCCAGTCTTCTCCTATTCCATCCTCATAATCACATGGCACATCCAATTCTCAAACATGCCAACATTCTTCAATCCAACCACCCTGCTAAGAAGAGTGATGGAATCATAATACTCCTTGAATTTTTCCCTGAATAACTGCTTAGGCAACTTGGAATAATGAGACTTGGGCTTCTCCAGCTAGGAATTGATAAGCTGTTGAGATTTAATAGTCTGTTCATTGTAGTACTCCTGAGCTACCTTCATGTGGAATGCCACCACATGAGATCTATCTAGCATATCAAAAGTCTAAGCAATAGAAACAGGGTTGAGATTTGCCACAATCCTCCCTTGAGGACAAATTATTCTCTGTGTATCACTATCATAGTGTCTAGCACACTCGAGGACCAACTCATAACACTGCACCATGGAAGGGAAACCAACTACATGCGCCAATCCTGATTCCAACATCCTCTTAGCCACTAGAGGAAGATCCTGCGCTACCATCCTGGCATTTGAACTTCTCATAGTCCCACAGTCCAATGTTTGTATCAGTTACCTCTAACCAGACATAAGTGATTTTACTCTCTGGAATCTTGCTCTTGATGTCCATCTTTATTCTTTCTGCCTCAAATATGGAAGATCCCTCCATGTCACCCTTAGTCTTTCCAGCTGTTGCCTTGCTTGATTCAACTTGCACTTGACAAAGGAAGCATAATAAAAACCACAGGAAACCAATGTTAATTCATCAAGGGCATTATTAAAATGAGTCCCACATAGGCAAGATGTCATTAAATTTCAAATGAAATGATCATATTAAACTTTGGGTTTCAGGGCCATCCGCGGAATCCAAGTCAAGAAGGAATTTCGGGGAATTCTGGGCCATACGGATTCCAGTGGAATAATCATGAAAACACCTATTATCAATTCAATTTGATCATTATTAAGCAATAAACAACACGTGAGATCTCAAAATGGCATAAATTAATCATAAAACACATAGTCATCCATTAACACATCATGTTATTCCATAGTCCTTCATACTCCATTAGATTCTGGGAAAATCCGGCAGGGATGGATTTCCGAGAAGGCAGAGACACTTTGCAAATATGGAAAAAATAGGGAACCAAGGACTTCGGGAAAATCCGTAGTTGATGGAAATCCGAGGATAAGGTAAAACTCTGAAAGTATGCAAATTCTGGGAAATCGAAGGAAATCGAGAAAATCCGCCAGAATCAAAAAATCTACTAGAGACGAAAAATCTTGGACTAAGGATGAAACCCAAACTACGACACTAAATCACAATTTTGCCTAGATTGATGGATCAATTATAAATTTTCAAGAACCTAGGCCCAAGACAAGTTTGGTATGGGTCCTTCATAGAGTTTCTTAGAATTCTAGGCCAATTTGAAAGTGGGCTAAAGTTAAATGGTGATGCCCTAAATCAATCTCTACAAATCCGCCATTAACGCACATGCAAGCTCAGGATTCAGGCATTTCAATTGCTAATTCTTTACTAGGGGGAAATGACGGCTCTCAAGCAAGTTCTCATAATGCAAGCAAATGAACAATCACAAAAACTACTTGGGAAGCCAGAAATTAAACCATATCATGCAACCCTAGCCACGAGAATGTTCAAACATGCAGAAATTAAACCCCAAGCAAACCAAAAATGCCTAGGCAATTGTAATCATTCATCAACCAAAAGTAGGGAAATCGAATACATACCATGTGACGCAATAGAAATCAAATGAGGCAACAAATACCAATTTAATGGCGCCCAATGAAGACAGTCAACAACAATGCATAGGAAATCACCACTCAAATCGAACAATTCAAACTCAACACTTCAAATCCAATCAAATACTCAAAGAGAAAACTCTAAGAATGCACTCCTCAGCTCAATGGATGGAAAAAAATAAGCATAATGGCACAAAAGACCTCAAAAATTAGTTAAATACATCATTTAAAGCTTGTACGAAAACATTAATGCCACTGACAAGACAACCAAGAAAATCCAGGAACCTAACGATAGGACAAAATCTGGAAAAATCTAGACCACAAGAAATTCCACGAAGACTGAAAATATTCGAACGACAGTGCTCAGCCAAAGTCTGAGCAAGATCTGAGAAAATCTGGCTGGGATGGAAAGTACCGAACTTTAGCGAAAACTTGAACTTAGCTCAAAATTAAAGATCTTCAATGAATAACTTAGGGAAAACACTTAGGCAATCAAAATAAACATCTTAGCACATGCCAAAGCAAGATAAAACCTCAAAATGAAAGGGCCAAGACACCAAAACCAAAGCGAAAGAGGGTCCCTGCCTTTAGCAGGGCGTGTGTGTGAAAAATGCACAACATGTACCACTTGGGAACACCACTTGGAGGTCAAAGTATGATGTGATCAACCATGATTCTATTGCTACACCCTCCTCAAGGGGACTTGAGTTTCTTTTTGTTAGGTAGTATGGTGCAGGGCACCATAGTTTTCATGATGTTAAAGGAGGTTAAGTGTTAGGTTTAGTTTAGTTTTGTGTTTCTTTGATGTAATAAGGTCATTTAAGACCATGAATCATGTTTTGGAAGTCAGTTTTGGTCGCTAGGAGTGATAGGTGGTTAAGTTGTCAAATGTTGTTAAGTTTGCAAAAGTTGTCATATTGCAAAAATTGCACAATAATAGGAAATGAATGGTCACAAAGGTAAAAATGATGTAAGAAGTCAATTGGAATTCAAAATTTGGTTTGTAACCATTGTGTGGAGGTTGAATAGGCTTTGGGATTCTAAATAAAATGTTGTTGAAACATTTTTGGTGTGATTTGCAATAGAGAAGTTGCCAATTTTCTTCATTTCCAGTGTTTTATTCTATTTGTAGGCATTGTATGGGTTCGTACAATATTTTCTTACCATGAAATTGATTTGTTGTGTTGAAAATTTGAGTTAGCTTTCTGATTCAATTGGTTTGGGGAGAATTCATCAAGTTTGAAGCCTTTTACAACAATTTATTTGTAGACCGCTTGAAACCCTAAGTCAGGGTATTGAAGTCAATAAAAATGCTGTAAAAGCCATTCCACCTAGTAGAAAATGTTGAAACCTGGTGGAATGGAAGATGCAGGTGTAGGTTTTTATTTCATGAAGTTACAAGGGTTGGTGTTGCTATTGGAACGTGTAGGAAGCAAAGGAAGGGACTGATTTCTCTTTGTAACAGTCCAAGACCCTAGCTGTAGGTGTGTGTTGATAAAAATGAGTTGAATCCAAGAGTGTAAAGACCATGGAAGGTTTGGTGAAGTCCTTGGTGACATGTTAAATACCTTAGAATCCCTTTGGAAGACCTGTGAATCCCTTTGGTGTCAAACTCTAGTGCCTACAAAGTCATTTGCACAATTAGGTCTCCTTGTAGCAGCGAGACAATCAATATTTGGAGGATACTTTCTGATACAACTCCATTTGGTTTCTTGATATGTTTAAGAAGGACATAAAGGGTACTTGAATTTGTATTTTTTTTGGAGATCCCACCTTTTTGGGAATTTGTGCTTTATTTTTCATTTGAAATACTAGTAGCAATTAGGCCTCTTTAGGAATGAGCGATGAGAAAAGTGAAGGATTAGTGTTCTAGGAGGCCTTCCTTGGCTTAAAATATTCATTCTTATGATGTTCAAGGTGTTCTAAGGGTCCACTAAGAGGTTTGTGTCTTGATTGAATTTTTGGTGTCTTATAACCCTTGGAGAACCATGTGTCATGTGAAGGAAGTTTTGAGGCAAATGGATGAACAAGCAAGATCATGCTTTGTGCCTTTTAGAATCCTTTGAAATTGTCTTTGCCTCTCCATCACAACAATACACTCTATTGAATAAGACATTAAAGCAAATATGGTCTATCTTTCACACACACTTTCACACTTATTCTATGTGATCTTCAATACATTCCATGCTCCATCCTTTGCAACTAATTTGATCTTACATTTATATCCTCTTTAACTTCACACAATATCAATTAGATCAGCCAAAAGAAAGATAAATAAGAACCTTAACAAGTTGGCCACAAAAACATAGTATGGTCCTATTTAGGAGATAGAGAGAAACAAAAAACCTTATTACATCTTCCAATATGATCCCAAACAACTCACACATTGGTGCACATCAACTCAAGTCAACAATAATGAAAATTGTAGATAAAATGTGTAACACAATACCAGTCGGCCTAAAAACATAACTTCAACTAAATTCATTCAATGTGGTTCTAACCAAGATAGGTTAGGACCCAAATACACCTTATGTAAACTTCATATGTTGGCATAAACCCTCAAGCACAAGGAAGATGACAAACCCTGTTGAACAAATATCCACAAATTACCCAAAAGACCAACTCAAACACAATGCAACACCAAAAAGAAATCGACTACTGATGTGTGTATCACAAAGATATGCTCTTTAAATTCCCAAAAATACTTCCAAATACTTCTTTTATAGTTTCATGCAACCAACAACTACCACAAACCAAACAGGAGCAAAACACATAATCCTAAAAGCACAAAATATACAACCATGAGATAGAACATTGATACATCAACTCACAGACCACTTCAACACATGGAATTTGAATTGAAACACAACACAAACACTGATAACACATTCACCAAGCTGCAAGAGTAGAGACATCAATGCAAACATTTTTTGGACCAATCTAGATAACCAACAACACTTTCAATCTTTTGCAATTAACAAAAACCTCATTGGTAACATAGGTGACTTGAAAAGATAGGAGTGTAACATCCATAGAGCAAAAAACATTGATTTTTAGACCACAAGACCACATCTTCAACAACTGAGGAATGCAAAGCATTCTCCCAAACAATCTTCATAGCCACTTTGTGAATCAGACACTTTCTACCAATCTTGTAGAGGCCAAAACTAACTTGCAACAACACATACTTCTTCAAGAACAACATAAGAGATCATACAACATACTATATACCATTAGCAACATTGTTCCACCAACAACATTACTTCTAATCCTCATCTTAATATATCATCATGAAATCAACTTTGTTGACAACAACCATACTCAATACTTATTTCATTATCACCGAACAAGGCATGACATCCAACCATGAACTTCAGTAACATAGAGTATCAACAATCTACAACTAAAGACACCAATGACAACAACAACAACAATGACAATCAATGTCAAATAATAATGTGCAATACTCTCCCCAGTGTTGACAACCAATGCCAATAGACTCACCAAGTGTTGACATCAAAGGCAACCAATGCCAACAATACAACCAATGCAACAATCTCACCAAGTGTTGAAATCAATGACAACCAATACCAACAAGGTCTATATAAAATAAGGTGATTATTATTGTATTAATGTGCATAGATTATGATATTGTATTTTGGATCTCTTGGGTATATAGCTTGGAGTGAATTCTTTCATAAGGAGTATTGTACAATGTTATCCCACCTCAACGATTTATTCTATTTTTTCATATATTGGGTATTAGGGAATCTCATCGCATGAAAAACTCTTGTGTTGTCTGAGATATATCTTATTGATTATATTATTTATATTACTATATGTGTCAAGAGGAGAAAAAATTGATGTTTAAACTATTTTGAATGGGGATATTGATAAGGAATTTTTTATAAATAACCTAATAATTTAATGGTAAAGGGACAATAACACTTGGTTTGTAGACCTAAAAGATATATTTGTATGGTTTGAATTAATGAGTGAGAATGTGGTACTATAAATTTGATACTTTTTTATTATATCATGAGTGAAGTTGATCATTATTTTTATTTTAAATTCTAATGATCAACTACTAATCATTGTCCTATATGTTGATGATATGTTGTCTATTGAAAATGACAAATAAATTATTAGTGAACTTATGATATGAAAGATTTAGGGGCTATAAATACATCTTGGATATGGAAATTAATAAATATTAGGTTAATATAAAATTATGTTTAAACTAAAAAAGTATATTGACACTATTTTGTAACATTTTTTGATGCGTGATTATAAACCAGTTGATCTTCCCTTTCTAGTCAGAACTATGTCATCTCTAGATCAATGTCCTAAAATTGATGATGAAATTGAAAAGATGTATAAAATTTCATATTCTAGTGCTATACAGAGCCTCATGTATGCCATGGTATGCATAATATTATAGGTCTAATATTACCCAATAAGTGGGAGTTATTAGTAGATTTAAATCCTTGTAACATCCAAATTATGTAAAAATATTTTTTAGATGTATACATGTGACTTCTAACCATAGAGTTTATTATTATGGATCTAATGCTATGGGAAATATGGTTGATTTTCATGGATTTATTGATGTAGATTGGGGAAATGATCTAGATTGTAGGAGTTCCATGAATGGCTATGTTTTTACTTTTTTAGAGGAGAAAATAGTTGGATGAGAAAATGACAATCTATAATCATGTTTCGAACTATAGAAATCTAATATATGAATGTGGAAAATGAGCTTGTAAGGAGGTATTATGGTTATAAATATGTGTTCATGCATTGGATTTAAGTGTAACTATTTAGGGATTGGATGTGACAATTAGAGTGTCAGCTATTTGGCTAAAAGATTAATGTATCATGCTTGTGTAAATCATATTGATGTGCAATATCAATTTTTTTGAGAGATAGTTGAGGGTGGTATAAGTCATGCTAAAAATTGGACACCTTGAGGAATGTTACATATTGTCTCACTAAGCTAGTGATCATAAAGAAGTTTAGTTGGTGTAGGGAGGCTACACGTCTCATATATTCTAGAAATAAATTTAATAATATTGTAAGATTTAGTGTTAATTTTATGGTCTTTCAAGGTGTTTGACAAGTGGGAGATATTGTGATAAGAAAACTCAACCTTGTAATCCTAATGTTTATGGAACTAATATTTTGTGTGTATTTCTATTTCATATATTTGTGCCTTTTGTCTCCACTTGGGAAGGTTGGTTTCCCATTTTAGAGTGGCATCAATATTTTATTTTAGTGTATTTTATCCTCACATAAGGATTTAGAAATTCTACTTTATTTATTTTTCATTTGTACATGTTTTCAAATCTTGAAAGGTGTATAATAGAATCTTGTCTAATCTTCAAGGAGGTTATATGTGATAGATTCATATGACATGTAAGAAAATTTAAGATGAAGGTTACATTGGAATATTGAGCAATCCTATCATGGTATAGGGAACTTTTCATTGACCATCTAATTCATGGAAGAATAAGGAAAAATGGATGCCTAAGTTTGGGTAGTAAAATATTCTAAGTTATGGCACTATGACATGCCAATAATATGATATTAATAGCTAGGGGTATCTTAGACCAATGAAGGCAACATGATTTGGATCCAACCAATTTAGGTTCCATACCTCTCCTTGTCTTGTAATGGTTTCAAAAACCTTCCCATGGGTTCATCTTGTCATTATTTTATAAATTGAAACTTGGTCTAGGAGGTTGGCCGAGTTGTTTTATAGGTTGTAGTAGTAAAAAAGTATTACATGAATTTGTAGGTCGTAGTAGTAAAAAAATATTACATGAATTTAGAGGGATAATTTTTATTGGTGTAACTCTTGTTGAGGATTAATACAATCTTTGGATCTCTTTTAGTGTGGATTTTTTCTTTCAAGGGTTTATCCATGCATATATATTGTATTATGGTTTGAATATATTTTATTTTTATTTCTATTTCTATCCATGATTATTACTATTTAAGTATTTGATGTTTTAATTTTGAAATTGATGTAGGAGCATCCATAGCTGTAAGAGAAATCATGCATCACCCCAAAAATAATTTATTTTATTTATTAATTTTGGTTTTGCAAATAGCCATGAAGCTTATTTCCTCTAAAATGTTATGTAGAATGGACTGGAACATCCAAAGTGTTTAAAAGGACTAAAATTAATATGGCCTCTATTTTTAGAAAGTTTGTATTTATGCATGTACAGACCTAAAAATTTATCCAAGGCTCCAAATAATTGATAAATATAAATTGTGGGTGAGTTTCAACCCAAATTTAGATTTAGATGGTAAATTATTAAAGTTTCAAGTATTTGAAAAACCCAAAAATTTAAGGCTTTAAATGATAATGAGGCTCCAAATTTTGGGGAAATTGAATGATTTAAATTTCAAGGCCATAGAGAACTTAGAGCTATTTAGTTTTAAAAAGGGCTCAATTGGGTGAATAGAATGTAAGTTATGGCTCTTAGAGCTTGTGTTATCTTTGGCGATGAGAGTTACACTTTCCAAAACATGCATGGATAATAATTTAATGGGAGGGGTTATGCAAAGAGGTTCCTAAGTGCATTTATGGATTATTTTTGGAAATTACAAAAGGGGGAGGATAGGATTGAACAAGGGAGAGGTAGGCCATAAAAAGAGAGGCAGAAAACTATCAATATTGAATCTACAATAGAGGTAAAATAGTCCAAAAGTGAGGATTGTAAACTGTAATATTTACAATTTGTTGATGATATAATAATCTATTTTTTAGTTTTCTTGTTTTTATTAAGAGATTAGTTTGAATCAATATTCACATGTTTTAATGTGTTAAATATTTTTAATAATTGTGTTTGTTGAGGGTATCCACTATTATAAATATAATTTTACTTAGTTATATCCTATTTCTATGTTTGGTATTCAATCCATAGTTGGCTTGATTAGAGAGAGTATTTCCTTTCTTTGAATGTGTGATTGAGTTTTTTTCTATAGTGGGAGTTTGTTGTGTTTTACTTCCTTTTTAGGTATAGGGTGATAATAGATCACAACTATCTCATATCGATTGGAGAAAGAAAAGTTAAATAGTATATTCTTTGAGTTTTGAAAGCTAAATATGGAGAATATCTTGGAGGAAAGAGGTCAATTGATTGATATGAAGAGTGAAACCAAATATTATATGGAGAATACGTAAATATAGATAAAAAAGTGCATGAAACTATTCATTTGTGTTCATTTAATTTAATTTTATAAAAAAATCTAGTGAATCTATGATGTATAAGTCATGGAAAATAATAGGAGAGATTTACGAAACCAAGAGCCTCATAAATAAGTTATTTAAAAAAATACATTATATTAAGATGAAGGATGGGACTTAGTTTCATAACACAAATTATTGTAATCTAATGTTTGATTTAGTGATAATCAATTGATGTTGTATGCTCCCTTCACTGAATAATAATATATTGCATCTAACGCATGCACTCAACTCAATGAATCAAAATATCCTTTGTCAAGCAACTCACTAGATATGAGGGTTACATTTGTAATGTTAGATCAAGGATGCACCTTCTTGGATGATTCTAGTACTATATGTATATGTTGAATAGGAAAACTGAGAGGGGGGTGAATCAGTTGTCATAGATTTTAACCTTTAATTCAATCACCAGAACTAATACTTAAAACTACTTAAATGATTAATCATCAAATATCGATGTAGAAACTCAAATCCAACACAATAACATAATAACACCAAATTCATGTGGAAAACCCAATGAGATAAAACCACAGTGAGGATTAACTCAAACTATAGAGAATACCAAAACCAATTACAAAAAGGCTCACTGCCTGAAATAAGGACTCACTGTCCACAGGGCTACAACTTGGAGGGCTCACTGCCACAAAGATACAAAGAAGAAAAATAAGACTTGCTACAAAGAGAATACGATCTCAATGCAACAAAGGATTCCACCACAATTACTTGATCAACTTGCATGAATGATAGAGTTTTCCTTCTGCTCACTGCATCCAAAAACTCAACATTAAGCTTCACATTGATCTACCACACACAACTCACACACTTTTTGAATAGCATCAAAATTGTGACTACTCTTTCACTTATCTTCCTTCTTTTCTTTAGAATTATTTTCATTACTAGCTCATCTTGTATTTATACTATCTCCAACCTTGAAAAAGATACAAAGTTATCCATCCAACTTTAAATTCAAATTAGGTTAGCACCAAACATCTTAGGGTGGAATTAGAATGAGGGTTACCCAAACACACACTTCACTAGGATCCAAAATAGATTCAACACGCTTCATCAATTTCAAAGATAGTGCTTAACACAAGGTTGGCTAAAACAATATAAAACACATAGAACAATTAAGCTTGAAACTTCCAAAAACCAAAAATATCTTCAATGCAATTTTAACATCTTAACTCTAGAACCACAAGTCAAAAGACTTCATCAAAGAGAAATATGGACTAGCAAATTTTCTCTTGGACCTCAACCAAAACACAAAAGAACATAGTTCACAACTTGTGAACACACTCAACCTTCACAATGAACTAGCAATCAAAAATATGGATATAGAAAACTTCAACAACCATGACCAACATATCTGAACTACATGAACATAGGGGAAAATACCAGATCAACAACTAAATACCTGTAAACTTTCTTTAATACAATTTTCTCAATATATACAGCCAACAACAACTAGTAGATAGCTAGTTGACTAGTTGACATCAATGACAACACCTTCATTCCTTTCTTCATTCTTGCAACAATCTCCCCCTTTGTCATTGATGACAACATATGATGTGAAATCCCATAAAAGACACCATACTAGATCTGAATATACTTCTCAAGATTTTTCTTTTTGTTTTTCCACCTTAGAAGATCATCTTCTTCATTACCTACTTTCTCTCATTAGCCTTTTCTCCTTGTCACATGCTTTCTCTCCCGCTTTGAAATCAATGAAAAAGGATAAATATATGTTCATTGAATCTTCCTTTGATACAAAAACAAAATACTTCATAATGACAACACTTGAAACTACTTGCTCCCTCTAAGAGGTAGCCACCAAAAAATCAGTCCAAAAAGATAGAACCATGAATCCAATGGACTGATGTATCTCCAAATGCATCTTAGTTTGTGAAAGGATAGGAAACAACCACTAACTTCTCTTGGAGATAATCAAAAGTATCTTTAGGAAGATCCTTTGTAAATATATCAACAATTTGATCCTTTGCCAAAACATACTAAAGTTTGACTTCATTCTCCATGACCTTCTCTCTCAAGAAGTGATATCTAATAGATATATGCTTCATCCTCAAGTGCATCATAGGATTCTTGAAATGTTAATTCACTTGTATTATCACAGAAGATAGAAATGGGATCATCATATAACACTGTGATATCTTTCAATGTTTGTTTCATCCATAGAACTTGTGTACAACAAGATGCAACAATAATATATTCAGCTTCAGTAGTAGACAAAGAGACCGAATCTTGCTTCTTACCCAACCATGCCACAAATCTACATCCAAGAAAGAATGCACCACCACTTGTACTCTTTTTTTCATCTACACATCCAACCCAATCTGCATCTGTATAGGCACTAAGTGTAAATTCAATATCTTTAGGATACCACAATCCATAATTTGGAGTTCCATTCAAATATCTGAATATTCTTTTAGCTGTAGCAACATGTGTTTCCTTTGAATCTTCTTGAAATCTAGCCACAAGATAGACCACATGCATAATATATGGTCTGGTAGTAGTCAAATACAATAATCTACCATAGATCTATACTTTCTCTAATCAACCTTAGGTGAATCAACATCTTTACCCAATTTGCAACCAATCACCATAGGAGTACTTACCATGGTTTGGAACCATCCATCCTGAACTTCTTCAACATCTCTCTCACATACTTAGACTGTGAAATGAAAATTCCTTCTTTGTTTGATTAATCTATATCCCAAGAAATAAATTCATCTCCCCAAACATAGAAATTTTAAATTCTTTTTGCATCTCTTCCACAAACATCTTACACATATTTTCATTTCCTCCAAAGATAATGTCATCAACATATACAACTAAAATCATGATTTTATCATTTTCAATCTTAATGTACACATTAATGTCTATAGTACCTTTGTTAAATCCTCATTGAATCAAATACCTATCTAACCTTGCATACCAAGCTCTAGGAGCTTGCTTCAATCTATATAAAGCTTTCTTCAATTTGCACACCATATCCAGTTGTTTTGTTAATTGAAATCCTTTTGGTTGTTCCATGTAAACTTCTTCTTCTAGCTCACCATTCAAATATGCTTACTCGACATCCATCTGATAGACTTTGAAATATTTATAAGTAGCCAATGCCAAGAACATCCTTATAGATTCCATTCTTGCTACTGGGGAAAAAGTCTCCTAAAAATATATGCATTCTACTTGTGAGTAGCCTTTACACACAAGCCTCACTTTGTTTATGATAACTTCTCCATTCTCATTCAACTTATTTTTGAATACCCATTTTGATCCAATGATATTTTTATCTGCCAGTCTTGGGACCAATTCCCAAGTCTGATTCGTCTCAATTTTCAAAATTTATTCTTTCATTGCTTCCTTCCAATGATCATCTATATAGGCTTCACTTACTGTCTTCGGCTCAATCTCATAGAATAAAAACAAATTTACTTCAACAACAACTTTGCTTCTAGTTAACACGCCTTTTGTCTTGTCTCCAATAATTTAATTTTCTAAATGATTCCTATGTACATATTTTGGTGTCCTAGGGGACATTATCGAAGCAACTTATCTTTCATTCTGTTCATCCAACTTCTTCTGCTCATATTTATCCTTTTCTTCCACAATTTATTCTATTCTTACACAATCATGTTCATCAGACACATATCCATCAATATCAATAGAATTATTTATCATCTCATCAATCTTCACTTCAAGCTCTCTACAATATCTCTTAGTCTTTTATTGAAACATCTACATGCCTTGATTTTAGTAGAGTATCCAAGAAATATGCCTTCATAACTTCTTGCATCAAACCTGCCCAAAGTTTCCTCATCTCTTATGATATAGCATTTGCTTATGAATACCTTGAAATATTTAACTATAGGAATTCTTCTATGCCATAGCTCATAGGGAGTCTTTGTATTGTTTTCTCTTGCTTGAACTCTATTGAACACATAAATAGTATTATGAATAGCTTCTTTCCTCTAAACTTCTAGTAATACGACTTCAATGATCATTAATCTAGCAGCCTCTTGAACTATTCTATTTTTCCTTTCAAAAACTCCATTCTGTTGAGGATTTCTTAGAGAAGATATCTATCTCTTTATTCCATGCACTTCACAAAACATATTTAACTCATGAGAGGTGAATTCTCCACCTCAGTCAGATATTAAGCATTTTATCTTCAAATTCTCTTCATTGTCAACCATAGCCTTGAATGCCTTGAATCTGTCTAATGCATTTGATCTCTCTCTAAGAAATGTAAGCCATGTATATCTAGAATAATCATCAATTAAAAGCATAAAGTACCTTTCACCAAGTAGACTTCCCACTCTCATAGGACCATAGAGATCTGTATGAACTAAATCTAGTAGTCCACTAGTAGATTGTTCCTTTTTTCTATAATGATTTCTTGCTTGCTTCCCAAACTGACAATTCCTGTAAATAACATTAATAGGCTTTGTAATTCTTGGTAGATCTCTCATGGCTTGAACAAAACTAATCATTTCCAAGTTATCAAAATTCATATGACACATTCTCCTATGCCATAACCAACTTTCATTTATCTGAGTCATAAAGCATCGTCCATTATCACCCTTAATTTGATAAATATTCTCTTCATATTTCTTTCTTGTAGGAATCAATGTTTTGGATCCTTTATGGATCTCACATTTCTCATCCTTAAACAAAAGACCATATCCTTTTCTGCACATTTGACCAACACTTGAAAAATTATGCCTCAAACCCTTAACATAGTAGACACTGTCAGTATGATGCTTGCCATCAAAACTTATTGAACCTATCCCACATATTTTAGCACTAGTATCATATCCAAACATAACTAAGCCTCCATCATATTTCTCAAATTTGACAAACTTACTCTTATCACTAGTCATGTGATGTGAACAACCACTATTAACTACCCAAAAATTCTTTTCTTGTTTAGCATGTGGGGAAGAGATAATCGTACCTTCAACTTTCTCCTTTTGCTTCTTTGGAGGGCTTTCCTTTACCTATTTTTCTGAATTAGTAGAAGTTGGTTCATCCTTAATTTCCAAGAACAAGCATTCATTGTCATCTGGATCTTCATATTCTAAATCTTCATCTAAAATACTAGCATTCTCATTCACATAGTAAGCTTTGTTAATTTTATTTCCTTTCTTTTCCTTCTCATATCTTTGTTTATTCCTTTTAGCTCTTTCTAGACACTTTGCAGCATAATGACCTATTTCTCCACAACTAAAGCTTTTATAGGGAAAATTACCTTCATACTTATCGAAACCTTTTCTCATTCTTCTTACAAAGTTAGCTTCTATTTCATCAAAGTTTTCTTCATCCAAATCTTCAGCTTTTGTAGCTTTAAAAGCAGTCTCTAATTTTCCTCTGTTTCTTAGACTCGTCTTCCTCACCTCATAAGTTGTCAAAAATCCTAATAGTAGATCCTTAGTACAAGTATTATAATCTATAGTCTGCTCAATAGCACTCACCTTCTCACTGTAAGCATCAAGAATAGTTCTGAGAATATTCTTTACAATCTTGGTTTCATCTATAGTAGTGCCAAGTGATCACATTCCAACCACTACCTCATCCAATCTTTGTACATAAGCTTTAACATTTTCATCTTTGGAAATATGTATAAGATCAAAATGTGTTTCCACATTCTATAATTTTTCCTCTTTAACTCTTTAATCACCATCATGCACTCTTTCTAATACATCCCAGACTTCCTTACTTGTCTTCAAATTCTGAACCTTAATCAACTCAAAATGTACCAGACTATTCTTCAAAATGAACTTCACCTTATTGTTCGCTTCATGTGCTCTAATCTCTTCAGGTGTACTCAGACCATTTGTAGGAGGAGTGTAAGGATTCTTGTAAGCTTTCTCCACATCATATCCATAATACTCTAGATATTCTTCCATCAATACTTTCCAAATACCACAATTAGTTCCATCAAACCTTGGATAATCAAAGATCATCTTGCTAGCCATCCCAGACCTTCCTCAAGTGATTAAGTTGTTCACCAAAAAACCAAGCTCTGATACCAATTTTTGAATAAGACAAAAACTCATCAAATGATTAATCATCAAATACTAATACAAAAACTCAAATCCAACACAATAACACCAGATTTACGTGGAAAAACCAATGAGGAAAAAACCACGATGAGGATTAACTCACACTATAGAGAATATAAAAACTGATTACAAAAAGGCCCACTGCTTGAAACAAAGCTCACTACCTAAGATAAGGCTCACTATTTGAAATAAGGACTCATTGTCCATAGGGCTACAACCCAGAGGGCTCATTTCCACAAAGATACAAAGAAGAGTTGCTACAAAGAGACTACAATCTCAATGCACAAAGAATTCCAGCACAATTACTTGATCAACTTGTATGAATGATAGATTTCACCTTCTGCTCACTACATCTAGAAACTCAACATTAAGCTTCACACTGATCTGCCACACACAACTCACACACACTTTCTGAATAGCATCAAAGTCATGTATTCTCTTTCACTTATCTTTCTTCTTTTCTTTAGTATTATTTTCATTACTAGCTCATCTTGTATTTATACTATCTCCAACCTTGAAAAAGATACAAATTCAACCATCCAACTTCAAATTCAAATGAGGTTGGCACCAAACATCCTAGGGTGGAATTAGAATGAGGGCAGCCCAAACACATGCTTCACCAGAACCCAAAATAGATCCAACATGCTTCATCAACTTTAAAGATAGTGCTTAACACAAGGTCGACCAAACCAGTGTAAAACACATAGAACAATTAAGCTCATAAATTCCAAAAACCAAAAACATCTTCAATGTAATCTGAACATCTTAACTCTAGAATTACAAGTCAAAATACTTCATCAAAGGGAAATCCAAACCAACAAATTTTCTCCTGAACCTGAATTAAAACATAGAAAAACATAGTTCACAACTAGTGAACAAACTCAACCTTCACAATGAACCAACAACCAAAAATCTAGATATATCAACCTTCAACAACCATGACCAACATATCTAAACTACATGAACATAGGGGAAAATACCGGATCAACAATTGAATACTTGTAAACTTTCTTTAATACAATTTTCTCAATATTTATAGCCAACAAAAACTAGTAGATAACTAGTTGACCAATTGACATCAATGACAGCACCTTCATTCCTTTCTTCATTCTTACAATAGTATAGCCCAAGAATTTTTGGGATTTTCCCAAGTGGTTGAGTATAGAAATTAAACTTGCTATTCAAAAAAGAAGATATATCAAAACTTAATAAATTCTATGGTAGTTGTAAGATTACTCTCGATGATGGAGATCCTATTAGTAACATTAATCAATAGTAGCTATGGGTCACAATTATCTTTACTAACAAATAATCAATGATTTAAACTTAAAGATACTAAAAGTACTAACTACTAATACTAATATCGGAGTCATAACATTACCTCAAGTGGGTTGTTTCATGGGTTTTTGCACTCCTTTACCCTACAATAATATTAATCAATCTTCTTTACCACATATTCATTCACATCCAGATCAACATCAACTAATAAATAATTTATTTCAATTACTACTTAAAAAATGAGACTCATGCTTTGCAAAAATCACAGTATTTCATTATAAAAAAAATCAATATATAGATTAATTCTAACTATCCTTGGATGGTAGGACTCCTATCAACCTAGATTATAATTGTCAAGTTGTTCCAAGAACGTGGGAAGAGGATTATTTTTATTTAGAAAAAATAAATAGGAAACTTCAACAAAATTAAATATCAATAGATAGAATCCTAATGAAAATTTATAGATGTGATTTAGAGAAACATAATTATTGGAATGTACAAAAAAATGGGATAGCACATGCCAAAATATTTCTGCACTTTCTGCCACTATTTATTGTCGTGGAGTTCCTTCTATTTTAGTGGAAAAAATCATAGTTATCGATAGATTTTTGATGATTAAAAATATAGATCTACATGTTTTGGCTTCATCTACTATGAGCATCCTACTTTGTTGGTTGTAGAAAATCGATCCCTTGATTATGTATGAGTTTTCTCATGGTTATGAGTTTACAACAATTTTGCTACCTATTTTTTTATCTTTGTTGCATGAAGGCTTAGTTTGTGTATGATTCTAGAAAAACCACTTTTAAATTCCTTAGAGTCTTATCTATCTCTTTCCCTTAAGGTGATGGGAATTGATGTAGTAGCATCCAATGACATAGGGAAATCTTACATCACCTAAAAAAAATATTTTTCCTTATTTTCTTTTGTTGTTTTGAGTTCCATGATGGCTCTTAAGGGGTGTAAGATAGTTAAAAGTCACAAAAATTGAAAAACAATATCTTACTATTTTTAGTAAGTTAGCCTAAATGGGCTCATATAGAATTGAAAATTTACCTGAAGGAGAAGAGCTCAAAAACATTTACTATCGTGAAAGAATCATCTCAATACCTTGAACGGTTTGGGAGATATTAAAGTTTCTATCTCGAGAAATTTCTCCAATATAGCTTCAAATTCAAATATAAAACTTTAGAGGCCCTGAAACAACTTGAAAAGTGGATGGACCAATCTTTGATGGGTTTTATGTTGCAAATATCTTTGATAGATTTCCAAAAATATGTTATAATAGCCAATCAGACACCTAGTTTAAAAGTTATGGCCTTGCAAAGTTGCCCCACTAAAAAGTTAATTTCATTAAAATATCTTCCTAGGAAAGAAATCAACAACGTAACTTTTGGCACCAAAACAAAAAGGGAAAGTTGCACTTTCTAGAACATTCTAGGGTAGTTATTAGGTAAAGCAAAAAGGGATTTGAGGGGGTTGTAGAAGGTGGCTCCATTAGTGCAGATTGTGGCTCTGAATAATATATATATATTTTTCAGATTTGATTTTGTTGTAATGAACAAGCCAATGAGGCTGTAGCATATAAGTTTTGAATTTATAATTTCATTTCCTGAAAATAATTGAAAGTGGGTTATTTTCTGTCTCACATCTTTTGTATTGGTATCTATTGTTGTGTTTTGTGGGTTTGGGTGGTGTGGCCCTTATTAGGAATGCCTTGGAGGGTTTGAAGGAGCTCTTTGTTTCTTTGAAACCTTGGTTGAAGGTGGATCTATCCTTCACTTATTTTTTCTAGGTGGAATAGTAGGTGTTACATGTTTAGTGGAAGGGCTATAGTTAGGTGAAGGTACTTGCTCCAAATACATCTCTTAAACATGGGAAGTTTGTTGATTGGAAGTTGTAGTATGCAATGGAGTAAGTGATATATAATCTAGAATAGGGTTACAGGTTGAAGAGTCCATATGGTTGGAAGTGGCTATGCATTGGGGGGACGCCATATGTTCCTCCTCCTTTTCCTCTACTTGTCCAACCCCTTCTTGTGCCCTAATTCCCTAAGGTTGTCTAAAACTTAGTCATAAACCATGAGGGTTGACATTTTTCCTATTCCTTATATTGTCAAATTTTGAAAATTCTTCCAAATAAAATTCTAGGAGTTGAATATATATGCTCCTTTTTATCAATAATTATATCAAATAGTGGTGTGATAATGCCCACTTATTACCCTTTTGATACTCTACTAATATTTTTATTAATAGGGGAGAAAAATAGTTTGAATTATTCACAAGCTTATTGTGGCAAATATGACTAAGTAGCTTGAAATGAACAATATAGTAGCTTGATATGACTAAGTAGTATATATAAAGTAATGATTTCTTTCCCTTGCATGTAAAATAATTAATGATATACACAACAATTGAATCCAAAATCCAAGGTAAAGAAAGGAATTTTGTACTTTCTAAAGAGATTTTAATTGTTCACCTAGAAATTTGAATTCATTCCTAGTTATCACAACATCTTCATGCTCCAAAAATTCCTTGTGCACAATAGGTAACCTATAACTTCAGTGAAAACTGCCTCCAAAGAATCAACTTGCAATCCTTTAATAATAGCTACATTATTTGACAACGTTTAGGTGAACTACCATGTCATTTCTTCACTAAACTCATCCATGTATTATAAATATTCCAACTATGTCACCTACTAAATTATGACAATGTAAGATTGGCAATTTAATATAGTTCTATGATCACACAGCTCCCTCCAAATTGGATCACCACCCATCTTTTAGCAATGCAACTACTTTATCCAAGCAAAATTTTCAATTTGTGAATTGTCTTCTTGTAATAGTTCCTACTAATACTCTATGGTGACTTGTTTCCTTGTAATTACTATTACAATGGTTGTTGTTGGTGCATGTTCTGCTAACTTGTTTGAAGATGGGTTTGTTGTGTTGTTCCCAATGAGGGTATAACAAAAAAATAGAATGATCATGGATGTACTTAATACACTTGTACTTGGGAATTACAATTTTCATAAGGTCAAAGGATAGTGACACATATAAAATCATCAATTATTGTTCCCACAACTTAAGGTGTCATTTATCCTCAAATTATAGATTTAGGGTATAGTATAGGGGATATGAGAAATAAATGATGGGAAATAAAGAAATTAAAAATAAACTATTATAATGATAAATAAATGCAATGTGTACAAAATCATTAATAAAAAGTAATAAATATTAAGATAGAGTATGGTATCATAAATAGAAGTATTGGAGATTTGGCATTCATTAGAAAACTAATGTTGGTGGATGATTTGATAGTAGAAAAAGCCAAAATAATGTTAATTTATTACATGGGAAATACTATAGAATATGTGGTGAAGTGTCATGTCATTATTCTAAGGAAGTGACATGTGGTTTAAAATGGTGTAATTTAATTTTAAGTGACATGTTGCATTATAATTTAAAGTAATAAGTTGCATGTCTATGGAAGAAAGAAAATTTTGATGGGTGTAGCTACTACATGTCTTGCTAATAATGGACCCTTGGTATAGGTCCCTTTGATAATGGTTGCATGTTTCTTTGCTATAGGTCCCTCTAATAGTGGTTGTGTACCTTTTCTATAGGTCCCTTTGATATTGGTTGTGTGTACCTCTACTATAGGTCTCACTAAAAGTGGTTATGTGTACCTTTGGTATAGGTCCCTTAAATAGTGTCTGCGTCTCTAATATAGGTCCCTTTGAAAATGGCTGCATGTAGGTCTCTACTATAGGTCCCTCTTAGAGTGGCTACATGTACCTCTACTATAGGTCCCTCTTAGAGTGGCTACATGTACCTCTACTATAGGTCCCTTTGATAGTGGTTGCGTGTTCCTCTACTATAGGTCCCTTTGGTAATGGAAATATGTGAATATTTTATTGCAATTTTCTATTTGAAAATGCTTGAAAGGTTTCCACTAAATAATTTTATTTTATTTATTTCTTATTTTTTCAAAAGAAAAGAGAAAATCATACCTATAAAGCATTAGAATTCAAGCTAGGAATCTCATCCCTTGGTGTTCTATGTTGAGAACTTGTTAATGGTAGTGAAATTATTTGTATTGTAATATTGAGGCTATGTGGATGGCTGAATTATTGCAAGAAGGTATCTTTGTCCAATGAATTCTTATATAATTTCAAATTTCCATTGGTTACTAAAATATGACATACTCAATTATAGTCAATTTAACCACATCATTTGGATATAATTCCTCAATTTTGTATAATCTCAATCATTGATTTTGCAACTTTCCTTTATGGTCCTTATATTTGGAGTCATATAGTAGGTCCCAATCACCATTTCAAAATACCTTTAATTTTATAAGTTGGCCATTTTATCCTCTACTTCTGAATAATTTTTGTTTTGTGAACAACCTCCCTTCTTAGCTTGTCCAAAGAATTGAGTTACATGATCTAGTTTTGTTGGGTTGCTGAGAGCTCTATATCCAATTGGAGTGTCAATTTTAAAGTATCAAACTAATAAATAAACAATGAAGGAATACTCATAATAAATCACCATGGATCCATCACATGCAATGACATATAATTACATATAATAAACTATAAATCAATGCAAGAAACATGAAATCACATGTAAAAAATATGCAAGTACATGCAACCACATGAAATCCATGGAACCACCTTTTCTCCAGTATAAATTTTAACTTAACCCTAAAAAACCTCTTCTCATTTGAATCCACCTTATTCCTTCAATATATAGATTCATTAGGTTCAAAAAACTACCAAAGTCATTACTACGAGAATAAATGAGATCCAAAAATACATGGTAAAAATACATACACCCTGCACTCCACTAATTTTTATTTGGATGATTTTTAATCACATTTTTATATAACATAATGTCTATTATACCATTATATTTGTCAAATATGTTCTTGAACATCATTCATGATAATATATTCTTCTAAAGATATATTCACACACATAAATACCAATAATTACACATGGAATAATGGTGAAGGAATAAAGTGGGACACCTCATTTTATGAGAACATATAAAAAAAAAAAAAATAATAATCTAAATATTAAGATGTGGGGTGTATGAAAGACCTAATACCAACACTTGCATCCTTATACTCTAGCCTAATGGTTCATCTTTAATTTTGAAATTTTATATTTTGTGTTAATTGCATACCCAATTTTTAGGAGTCTATACCTTGCATCCCCAGCGCACTCATACCCTTCTAACCTAGATTAAGTGTTTCATTCCTACTATTACATACCCAAACCATCCATACTTATACAACAACACACAAATATTTAAATTTTATGTTAATTAAACCATTATAATTTTATCCATTAAGAAAATTCTAAAAATTTATAAATGTGATTATGAGCAATTGTTTTCTATAAAATATGTAGGGAAGGGCCTTGAACCCAATTGCAAAAGTAGAATAAAATAAAATAGAGAAAACATAGAAACAATAAAATTGGTACCCTAACCAACACCAAACCTATAAATAGCTAAAAATTAGTTCTAAAGATCATACAAAAAATGAAAAACGTAACAACAATAATTCTTATTATCAGTTAGGGGGTCCATTGACTCCTCCTAAGGAGCTATCTCTACAAATATTTTAGAATTTTAGAATTTTTTACCAATAAGTTGCTAATCTTCGATATTTCCCTACTTATTTTTCTATTTCTTGATCTTCAAATTCCCTGTCACCATACGAAATATAAATTGTTGTATTATTCCATCAATAATCTTCACCAAATTGAAAAAAACATTCTCCATTTTCTTCACTCTATCTTGGTATTAACTTAGGGTATCGTAGATGTTTTTCCACTTGTTGTTGCAAACCTTGCAGTTTCTTCTCTTGTATTTTCCTTTCCATAATAATAACTCTATTTTTTAGGACCTCTATATCAACATTAGTAGAATCCATAGGGTCTTCTTGATGTTCATATTGCACATCTTCCTCTTATTTTTCATTATTTTCTTTCTCATGGTCCTCTTCTTGGTCTTATACCATTTTAGGATTATCTTCCCTAGACTCAGAGTCTTCATCTTTCCCTAAAGAATAATCCACCATTTTGTTATGAGGAAGAGAAGCCATATAGTTTTCTTCAAAATTTTCTTGCTCTTCCTTTTCTTCTTCTTTTCCTTCCTCTTCACCTTCCTGATGTTCATAATCTTCTTCCTATCCTTCTTCTTCAAATTCTATCTCTTCATCATCCATTTCATTTTGAGGGAGAATATTTAATTCCCAAAAATCACCCCCATCATTTAGAGGAGATTGGAAAACATTTTCATTCTCATTAGGTCCCCCTTTATTAACAATATCCACATTCTTTCCTTCTTTATAAAAAAATATTTTTAGTAGCATAGGTCTTAGCTAACCTAGCCTTCTTCTCATCTACTTTATCTCATTCTTAATAATCTCTTCATCTCCCAAATTCTATTTTTTCTCATCAAAGATATCTATAGCATTATTTGCAAGTGTCATTACATCCTTTTTCTCTCCCACAAGATTCTTCTTTAGGGCTTTTAGTCTTTTTATTTTTAGGTTCATCCTGGATAATAATTGGAGCTTTTCTTTTTAGGATGGAAGGAGAGAAAATATTTTCCCCTCAATCACATGTCGAAGAATCCCTTAGTCTTTTTTACCTTTCCAACAATGAGCTAGGGTTCTTGGAGGGAGGGTTATTAGAGGGAGTGGTTCTTAATGAAACAATAGGGTTAAGGATTTTATATTTCAACACCTTAGTAGGAGTGCTTGGACTATTAGTATTCCATTTGTTAAGCTTTAAAGGCTTTAGGAATACTCTTTGAAGGCTCATTCCCTAAGATTTTTATCTTCACATTATAATTCTTGACACTAGGGTTTGTAGTAGGGGTTAAAATAAAGCTAAACTTATATTGTGTCAAGATTAATCTTTGATTTAATATAAGGTAAGAACCATATTTATTATAATTCTTCAAAGAATAAAGTAAATAAAAGGTAGACTAATTTAATTACTAGGATGAAGATGATCCAAAATAGGAAAATGGTATTCATGAACAATTTTAAACCTAGCTTCTAGAGTAAAGTGCTTCATGACATGTAGACTCACCATTGACCACAACATAGGAAAATCCTCCTAGCTATACCTATTCGGAAGCTTCTCACCTTTTCGCCATCTTTTAGAAAGGAATCAATGAAAATTTGATATCTCATTTTAATTCTCTTTTCTACCTTATCTCCATCATAATTGAGGCCCATCAACCCCGCTATAAGCTCCTTAGTCATCTCACCTTTAATCTAGGAATTAACAAACTATGAGGTAAGGGTGTCATTAAACCATCTCATGGAAAGAAATAAATGAGTAAATGATGAGGGTGCAACCTGAGACACAAAAAATAACCCAAAAACAAGAGAATAATTTTATTATTCAGAGAATGAAGCTTCTTACATGCAGAGGATCTCAAATCCCCAAGTCCTACAACACATGCAAGCTACAGAATAAGCTTTTCTCAATATGCGAGCTTGTCCCCAAAAGTTACCCAAAAATTAGAAAACCCACCCATAAATAGAGCTCTTCATTAGTTTGGAGCCAAAACAAAATTCAAATTGAGTTTAGGTGGTTTGGCACCAAAAATTTACAACATGAAGTTCAAATTTCAAAAGAGCATTTGCAATGGTATCTTCCAGAAAGTGCGCCAACTTCCCAGGGCCATAACTTTTGATCCGGGACTCCAATTCATGAACCGTTTGAACCGTTGGAAAGGTCTCGAAGTCAAGAACGCACTCAAAATCAGATACACTAGTTTGGGAAGTTTTGGGGCTGATCTAGGAGATCTAAGTGCCTCAAATCCCACTCAGAAGATTTTTAGGTGCAAATCTAGGAAACTAAAACTGCAATATCTTTCAACCCAGGAGCAGAAAATAAAAACTGTAAATTGGGAATTTCATTATGACAAAAAGGGTATCCAAAAATGTAAAAACATATAAAAATTGAGAAACTTGAAATTTAACTATTTTTGGGTGATGCAAGATTGCCCTTACACCACTGGATGCTCCTGCGTCAGACACCTAGGGTAATTTTGAGAGTGACCCCATCACATCTCAGATGGTTGAGAAAAATCCAACCAGTGAACCACTACCTTAGATAGCTAGGATGAATCTTCTATAGGCCTTCCTCTCCATTTCACCAGATATTCTTCATACTGCCTGTTTCTGGTACTCCTTCCCACACGACTATCCAAGATTTCCTCAATCTCCTCCTTTTCTAATGTAGGTACTGGAATCCCACACTGTTCCATCGTTGGTACTTCCTCTGCGCCACCTTCATGATACTCTGTCAAATCTGAAATGTTGAACACAGGGGAAATGTTGAATCCATCTGGCAACTCTACCTCATATGCATTCCCTGAATCATGCCTCTTCAAAATTTTACAGGGACCAAACTTCTTCATCTTAAATTTGTTATATGTTCCCACTGGAAACCTTTCTTTCCTCAAGTGGACCATCACTTCATCACCAATCTGAAACTCCTTATACCTCCTCTTCTGATCTGCCTTAGCCTTATACTGCATATTCATCTTGTTAATATGTTCTCTTACCTTCTCATGTATATCCTTGATGTGGTCTACAAATCTTCAGCTTCAACACTTATTTTCTTCTCTTGGTCTATCTTCCTCAATTCTGGAGCTATTCTAGGGCTACCTCTATACACAATTTGGAACGGTGATCTACCAGTGCTTCTGTTGACATAATTGTTGTAAGAAAATTCTGCCTGGGGTAAGATCAAGTCCATCCCATAGGTTTATCTCCCTACCAAACATCTCGGTGGGTTACCGGACTCTGGTAAACACATCTGTCTACCCCATCTGTTTGTGGATGGTGTCTTGAAGCTGAACTTTAATCTATCTTCAACTATTACTTCCACAAGGTCCTCAAAAAGTATCCCCACAAATTTGGTGTCCGCGATCTGAAACAATACTCTTTGGTAGACCATGTAGCCTCACCTCTTTGAAGAAGAAGTCGGCCAATGAACATCATGGGTCTTCTAACATGGAATGAAATGTGCCATCTTGAAACCTATCAGCCACCACAAAGAATTTGAATCATTCCCTCGTTTGTGTCGCTAGCAAACCAAGAACAAAGGTCCATGCTTATATCCTCGGAGGTGGCCTCTTTGGTACAGGTAGGGCTGATATAACACAATGATACGGCTCACTCCTTTAATACATCACGACATACTACGTAGCTTTGTACAAACTTCTTCGCATCTGTGACAAGTGGGTAATAATAATGCTCGCGATAATGGCAATGGTCTTATCGGAGCCAAATGTCCTGCCATTCCTCACTATGCTTCTCCTTTATCAGGTTCTCCCTCATGGAACTCCTCGAGATACACAATTGACTTCCCTTAAATAACATGCCATCCTGGATTAAGAAATCTAGCCACCTTGTTCTGTCCACTGTAACAGGTTCCTTGCAAACTTTTCAAGCCTCTGCAAAATCAGGATCTTCTGCATACAGTGTCTTGAGTTCATTAGACCCAACCACTTCAATCTGCATTTTGTTATCAATGTATGCCTCCTACTTAAGGTGCAACCCTATTTGACCACTCTATGTTTCAAAACAAGGTATAACTACGCAAAAACTCTACACCCATTTCATATGCCTCACGATTTAATTTTCACGACTATTTAAGTCTTGCCAAGGCTGATGGTCGATTATATAGAAAAATTCTTTTCGACAGCAAATAATGTCTCCATTTCTTTAATTATTGAATTATTACGCATAAAATTCTTGATCATATACATAATACTTTCACTTGGCATCCATTTAACTTTTCAACGAAATAGGCAATGGGCTTTACACCTTATGGCTCAACACTGCTCCAATGGCACAACCACTAGCATCACAATCCACCTGAAACACCTTGTTGAAATCTGGGAGAGCTAGAACAGGTTGCTCTGTCACCTTTTGCTTCAACAGTTCAAAACTTTTTGCTGCTCCAGTGCTCCACTTGAATTGTTTTCTATCCCCTCTCATTGTTTCAGTCAGTGGTCCACAAATACTACTGAAGTTTCTAATAAACTTTCTATAAAAACTAGCCAAACCATGGAAAGATTTCACCTCGGTAGTAGTTCTTGGGGTAGGCCATTCCATAATAGCCTTCACCTTCTCTGGGTCGATCTTGAGACCTTCTGCTGAGACAATAAACCCCAAGTACACTAACTCCCTCTTCACAAAACTACACTTCTTTAGATTAATCAATAGTTTCTCTTCTCTTAACTTCTCAAAGGCTCTTCGAATATGCATCAAATGCTCTCCAACATCTTACTGAAAATTAAAATATCATCTAAATACACAATAACAAAACTTCCCAAAAATTCTTTTAGTACCTCGTTCATGAGCCGCATGAATGTGTTTGGTGCATTGGTTAGCCCAAAAGGCATGACTAACCACTCGTACAGGCCCTCTTTGGTCTTGAAGGCAGTCTTCCATTCATCTCCCTCTCGAATCTGGATCTGGTGATATCCACTCTTTAGATAATCTTTTGTGAAATCTTGAGCTCACTCAGCGATCCATCGGGTTCATCCATCCTTGGTAGGAAAAATCTGTACTTGATTGTTATCTTGTTTATGGCTCAGAAATCTATACACATCTTCCACTCTCCATCCTTCTTTGGTGCTAGTACTGCAGGTACTACACATGGACTCAAGCTCTCCTGTATCAAACCCTTTCTCAACAACTCTTGAACTTGTCTGTTCAACTCCTCATTTTCTGCTAGAGTCATTCTATGAGCTGCCTTATTTGGCAAACTGGCTCCAAGAATCAAGTCAATCTAATGACTGATCTTCCTTATTGGCGGTAAACCCTCAGGTACATTATTAGAAACAATATCCTAAAACTCATCCAACATCCCAAAAACTTCTTTTGGAACCTTCTCACTATCCTCATTACTCACTCTAGGAATCAATGCATAACACACACGCTCATGCTTCATACCTTCTAAAATTTTTCTTCCATCTACATAACAAATTCTAACACTACTACATACCTTTTCTTTGGTCTCCTTTAGGGGTTTCAACTTGTGATGAACCCCATCCTTTGTCAAGGAATAAGTGTTTGCGTGGCTATCATGTATAGCTCACCTATCAAAGTGCCACGGCCTCCCCAACAACATGTGACATGCATCCATGGGGATGATATCACAAAGTACCTCATCATGGTAGCTCCCGATCTTTAACTTTACTAGGCATTGCTCATTGACCAAAACTTTGTGGTCTTTCTACAACCAGGCAATCCGATATGGATGTGGGTGCCTTTCCCTCTTCATCTTCAACTTTGTGACCATCTCCTCTGACACCAGATTATCAGTGCTCCCACCATCAATAATGACATCACAACATTTTCCCTCACACTTGCACCTTGTGCGAAACAGATTCTTCCTCTGTTCTGGTTCCTTTTCTTCAGTCACTAGGGCTCTCCTAATCACTAGGGATTCTCCCCCTTTAGCATCATCTGAATGTTCAGATTGAGCCTCCTCATCACGCATCGCCTTCCTTCCGCTGACCTTGACGCTTATGCGCCCTTCGCGGGTGTTGTGGCATTCATAGGCTCAATGCCCTTCTTCACCACACTAAAAATAAGTACCTCTAAAACCACCTCTTTCGGATCCTTGTCCATATCTACCTCATCCTCTGCCTCTTTGATCACCACTATTTTGATCATGAGGGCGATATAAGTTGTCATTCCTTTGGCTTTGGGTGGTACTCACATCTTCCTTTTCTTTTCATCATCATTTTATTTCCTAAAAGGTCTTCCATTGCCCCTTCCACTTTGACCCCTCCTTGTCCTTTTTTGCCATCAAATCTTGTGTTTAGCTTCTCTTCCACCTTTAGAGAAAAATGATACACATCCTCAATGGTGGTCATTACGACTAGGCTTAACTCCTCACGAATGCTTGGTCATAACCCATTAAGATATCCAGGGCTACCTTCTCCTTATTGGCCTCTGTGTGACCGGATTCGATGATTATCTTGTGAAAATCTTGATTATATTAACTCCTGAATCTACTTCCTTGCTTCAACCCTTGCAATTTCTTCAACAAATCTAACTTCGTAGTCAGCGGTATGGTGCTTCCCGGTGTATCTCTACCATGCGATCCCATTTGGTGATCTTGACTTTTCCTCTTTGATTTCTTTCCAAGCGGACCTCTTTCCACCAAATATAGCATGGCCCTTCAGCTTCATTTTTGCAAACTTAACCCGATCTGGGTCCTCTATTTCCTCATACTCAAAATATTCTTCTAGCTTGTTGATCCAGTCGATTAACTCTTTCGAGTTCAGACTTCTAGAATAACTAGGGACTTCTACTCTGGGTCTTTCAGATCTGAAATGGCCCTTATTAGCCACAGTTGGTCTTGATCAATTGCTTCTTCTTCCTCTTCTACATCTGAACCTTCTTCCTCTCCTTCATCCTCACTTTCCTCCCTTAGGTTTAACCCTCTTCTCAACTGCTCTTGTAATGCATCAACCTATCTCTGGAGGGATGCCAGCGCATCTCTTCCACTAGCATCTCTGCCACCTCGACCACCTCTGACACCACCATGCCTACTAGGCATCACTCTTGGAGGCATCTTTCTTGACCTCGACCCACAACCACGGTCTTGGTGCAAACTACCTCATGATCGGCAATCTGTCCACATGCTCAAGAAAAACCCGCTCTGATACCACTTAATGAGGGCACAAACTAAGACATAGAAAATAACCCACAAACAAGAGAATAATTTTATTATTCAGAGAATGGATCTTCTTACATGCAGAGGATCTCAAATCCCCAAGTTCTACAACACATGCAAGCTATAGAAAGCTACAGAATAACCCTTTTTCAATATGCGAGCTTGTCCCCAAAAGTTACCAAAAAATTAGAAAACCCGCCCATAAATAGAGCTCCTCATTTGTTTGGAGCCAAAATAACATTCAAATTGAGTTTAGGCGGTTTGGCGCCAAAAATTTACAACATGAAGTTCAAATTTCAAAAGAGCATTTGCAATGGTATCTTCCAGAAAGTGCGCCAACTTCCCGAGGCCATAACATTTGATCCGGGACTCTGATTCGCCAACCATTTGAACCGTTGGAAAGGTCTCGAAGTCAAGAACACGCTCAAAATTAGCTACACCAATTTTGGCAAGTTTCGGGGCCGATCCGGGAGCTCTAAGTGCCTCAAATCCCACTCGGAAGATTTTTAGGTGCAAATTTGGGAAACTAAAACTACAATATCTTTCAACCCAGGAGCAAAAAATAAAAACCATGAATTGAGAATTTCATTATGACGAAAAGGGTATCCAAAAATGTAAAAAAATCTAAAAACCGAGAAACTTGAAATTTAACTATTTTTGGGTGATGCAAGATTGCCCTTACACCACTGGATGCTCCTGCATCAGTAAAACCTCCTTTCTCAAATATTTTTTAGAGTTCCAAATTTTTCCTCACCACATCACAAGAGATAGGCTCAATTTTAAGTCTTGGTCTACCCATCCTCACATTCACACACAGATAAACATTAGATCAATTAAAAATAGAAAATGGACAACTCTCAACACAAATCCATTTAAACATTTTCCATATTTTTATTAAATTCTCCTTACCATATTTTATCTCAATCACACAAGGGGAGCCATGAAAGTACACTTAATAGAAATTCCTAATAGAACCATAATAATCCTATTTTCTTTTGTGATTTTTTAGATAATTCCAAGTATAATCCTTCATAGTGCCTCCCATGATATGACCCTTAGCACACTTTCTAATGAAATCCTTCTCATCATTCTTACAATCCTTAAATGAAGGGAAATAAATAATATTCTTGATCTTATGATCTTTCAACATTAAATTTTGCATCCACTTATTAAGCCAAAAGGTGACATCACCTTGCAAAATTATATAGTCATCATCTTTAGGTTTTTCTACATCATACATCCTTTCCATAAGATTATGAGCCTTTAAATAAAATAAAGGCCAAAATACATTCTTCCTTTTATTATCATTTAAAAGAAATATTTTTCCTATCCTTAGAAAGGGTCTATTTACCCTAAAGTGGTAGGTATATATCATACTTCTAGTACTTCCAATATTGGAACTCTAAACCTAAGTTAGAAACAACATCTGCAACATAATTCCCTTCTCTATAATTATGCCTTATTTTTCATAGAGATAACTTGTATGACATAGATTTGAAATCTTCAATGAAATTCCTTATCTTTCAAGGTGGAGATTTATTTTTCTTCAAGAGGTCAATTATTAATTTGGAATCTCCTTGAATTTCTATTTTTCAATAGCTGATCATCTTGATTCTTCTAACATCCCACCACACTGCTTGTACCTCAACCTCATTATTATATTTCTACCCAATATTCATAGTATACCCATCAATCAACAATTTTTTTTAATCTTTGATAAAACATCCAACAACAACAATTCTAGGGTTACCCTTAGAATAACCATCAAAATTTAGTTTGATCTATCCCTTCTAAGGGGCAACCACTTAAAGTATTCCTCAAAAGTATCTTAGCCCAATCCATCTATTGAACAAAAGTTGTCATTGATGTCGAAGGAGTAATGTCCTTATTGATGGTTAGTGCTCATTGATGTGTTTAAGGAGTAATGCTAGTTGAATAGTGAGAATAAAATGTAATCATACTTGAATTATCATTGCATTTTGAGTACAATGAAAAAGATCAACTGTAGTATTCTTGAAATATCAAGCTTGCATCTATTCAAGGTGATAGAGGTGATCTAGAAGTATGATATGGAATGTTTGAGGTTAGTTACTCAAGGCAGAGATATTTCTTTGGAAATACTTTCATGATTTGTATTTCTTCCTGAAGATGATTTTGGCTATGTGGTTTGAATGGAGAGTATGTTTACACATGTTATATCATATTCTATATTTTTTGAAATTTATGTTCAACATGCAAAAATATTGAAGTGGAAAAAGGGTCACTAAGCTTATTAGTTAACCAATTGGTTTTTTGGAATTGTGCAATGATGGCTAGTAGTGTGTGACATCTAGAGATAGCATGGGAAGTTAAAATAGGTCTAGTTTAAGACCCTGTGGAAGAAAATGACATCATGTTAGTTTAGCCGCAATTAAAGTGATTTAGGACCTCCTCATTACACATTCCATGTAAATTTGAATTTAGGTCCATCCTATGTCGACATGGTTTATTATAGATCCCCAACCAACATGAAATGGTGTTAATGTAATGCCTAGTATATAATTTAGATCTCACTTCACATGATAAATATTTGATTATATTTATGTGATGCAAGAGTGTGTGTGAGTGTGAGAACATTTGTATGAGCAAGTTTTATTCAGTGTGAGTTGCATCTCAATCATTGTACACCATCATTAGAAGATCAGAAGGAGTGCAAGAGAGTGTCTGAGACAAGATTAGATCTTGTGTAAGTTGTGTAATAAACATTAAAGTTTCACAAGCTTTATCTTTGTAATCCAATAGGACTGATTCTCTACTCATTGGGTTGGTGCTCATATCTTTGTATTGGGGATTGGTGTCTCTAGTACGTTGGTACCTACAAAAACAATAGGGGAATGGTGTCTTTGGTAGGTTGATGATTACTTCATGATTGTAACTTATTCATTATTTTGTGAGGTTGGATTTGGAAAATAGCTCCAAGAAGCTCTTATCACTGTGGTTTTTCCCATTTTGGGTTTCCATGTATATCTAGTGTTCATTGTGTGAATGTGTGCTTATACAATTACATGATTACAATAACTACTTTGATTCATATTTCATGTTTGGATTTACATGCTAAATTAAAGATTTTTAAATAGATTTGATCTATTGATTCACCCCCCTCTCAGTAAATTGCGTTCCCTTCACCATCTTAGTAAGGTCTTTATTAACCCCCCAATTTTTTTTAACTCTTAGCTCAAGAGAGGAATGGATAATTTTACATTTTCCAAAATGCACAACATTAATATTATCCTAAAGACCCATTTTAATACTTTTGTATACCTATCTACTACTCTTTGATCTTTGAATATTCTATTAATTTTCTCCTTCCAAAGTCCTCTAGAAAAATGAAGAGGAACCTATTTCCATATTTCCTTGGTCACAGGGTGAAGAAAAAGAGGATTCTAATTTCAACTGTTAACAAAATCTTTAAGATTAAAGGGAAAAATCTAATTAACCTTGAGAATTTTGATAACCTCATACCAAACTTCTCTAAAAAAATTACAGTGAAAAAAAATATGATCCACTATTTCCTCATCATTACAAAATAACATGTATCTATTCACAAACTAAAATCCCCTTTCATTTAGGTTATCAATAGTTAGGATTCTGTTATGTAACGTAGACCAACAAAAGAAATTTATTTGAGGGATCACCCTATGATTCCATATTTGAACCCAATCAAAAGAATAACCATAATTATCATCAGTAATTATATTATAAGTTCTTCCCATTGAGAATTCTTTTGAAGGATTAGAATTCCAAACACACTCATCTTCTCTTAAAAAATAGAAGCAACAATCTCCCAAGTATTGCTTTAATTGGTTAATCGCCTCTTTCATACTATCTTTCCTCTTACTAACCTACATGTAAAAGTCCTCCCATTAAGGTACCATCCCATTTCAATGGAAATACCCAAATAACTTCTCACCATTCAAACTTATGAGAAGATTCTTAAGAACAAAAAAATTGAACCTAGGACAAAAAAATGACCCTCTTTCGACTTATCATTCCAAAATTAACCTTCATACTATTTCCCACCCTCCAAATTAGACCTTTCTTCAACACATTCTTATTTTGAATATAATATTCCAAATAATAGAACCATGGGGAAGAGAAGGATGGGATAGCAAACAACTTTGGTCCTTGTTTTCTAGGTACTTGCTTTAAGAATGTGGCTCCAATATTTTTTAAAACCAATTTTAGACAACAAAAAAAATTAAAAATCTACAGCTTTCTAATTCCAAGACCCCCTTTCTTTTATTTTTACAAACCATATCCCAATTCATTAGAGCTATCCTAGTTTTTCTTCAATCCCAATCCACAAAAAGAATCTATGCATCTTCTCCATCCTTTTTGCCATATAAGAAAGAATCTTGAATAATGAGAGATAGTAAAAATGAATATTCTACAGAGAAGATTTCAATAGTTGATATTTAACTGATAGGCTTAATATTTTCCCTTTCCAACCAACCAAATTCTTTTTTAACCTTTTAACAATTTTGTTCCAATAATTGTTTGACAATTTCATAGTGGACAAGGGGAGACCAAGCTAAGTAGTAGGAAGAGAAACCTGCTTACAACCAAAAATTCCAAGAATCTTGTCTTTAAGAGAAACTATCTTCCCCTTGTGTTTCTAGGAAGGGTTGTGCTTGGAGTCTTGGTGGTTTTGTCTTGTGTTGGGTTGTTGCTTAGCTCCATTTTCTTCCACAGGCTTTTGAGGCTCCCTTTGTATTTGTGGGTGGTTTTTATCCCGAGTTTTTCTCTATTCTCTTTTGGCAGAGCTCTACTCTTTGTTGTTCTCCTTAGTGGTGGCTACATGTTGGGAAGTTTTTTTTGGGTCTCTTTGGATGTTGTCTTCTTTTTCTTGTGCTACCTTGCTTCATTGTAGTCTTACTCTTTCCCTTCTTTTCCTTTTTCCATTTTTTTGGACTTTGGACTCACTGTGATGTATGCCTTGGTTGATGTTGTTATTTATGATGGTAATAGAGGATTAATTTCAAATCTTGAAATGGAGCATTCAGATGGGAAGGGGAGCCATGGAGATGATGTCGTTACTCGTAGACTGGTGGGGATTTGGCAACCTCATTCTATAGTAGTGGAGATGATATTCACTTTCTCTTGGTAGTTTGTTTCCCTTATGAAGGTGTATGCTCTTGTGGTTTGGCTGAAGCTTTCTCAACATCTTGTCTTGTTGGCTAAAGGTGTGGGACTATTTTATGTCTCTATTTGTTCAAAGTTAGAGGGTCCACTTTGCATGATATTTTAAGGGTGGAGGAGTTTTTTCCCTGTTTCAAAAATTTGTACTTATTTATCTAAGGCCATCGGGCATGGTGTGCTTGATATTTATTTTATTTTGCTGGGGTCTTGTTGGTTTTATGCTCCTTTGACCTTGGAGGGTTGGAGCTTCATGTATTCTTGGACTATGTTTCCTGAAATAATGGTTGGTCTAGCTCTTGGTGGAGCTGTTCTTCATATTATTTTTGGAAATCTAAATATGCTCTATAAGGAAGACTTTATTGTTCTTTTTTTGGTGGTTGCTTGCTCTAGGGAAATGACATTATTGGCTCTTGTTGGGGTTGTGTTTGTTGCTCTTATGGATAAGTTGATTTTTTTGCTTGTTCTCTTAGCCTTGCTTGCTAAGTTTACACTTTCTATTGGTGTATCTGCTTTCTTCCTATCTCTACAGTTTAGGCTTTCTATTGAGGTGGATTCCACTCCTTTTGAGGTGGATACCTCTTCTATATAGGTGGAGAGGGGATTTACAGGTGCAAGTGGTGGCTCATACTTTCTTAGCAGGATTTCTCCATTGCAACTCCTATCAAGGTGGAGGCCACTCCTTTTGAGGTGGAGTTTGGGTGTGATGGTGATTCCTTGTTGTTGTGGTCAGTGTTTTCTTGGAAAATTCTCCTATAGAGGTGAAGGGGATAGTGGTTTGAATGGGTTTCTTTTCCCCATCAATATTTTGTGTGTTTATGGCTCTATTTTTGGCTCTGCTAAAGTTTGGAGTTGGAAGAAGGGGGCTCTTTGTACCTCCAGTACTGCCACTAATTTTGGATCTTAAAGTGTTAGGTTTTCCACTATGTTTGGATTTGAATTTGGTTCTCTAAGTGTTAAGAATGATGTGAGATGGTTGTCTCATGAGTTATTGGTTTCAAAATATTTTGAAATCTATAATAATTGGTTGGAATCTAGGGTTGTTTTTTCCACCCTTTGTGAGGTTATGGTGATTGGGTGCTATGTTGTTGCGTTGTGGATGACTATTTGTCCTGTTCTATTAGCTATGAGGTGGAATCATGTGGTGAAAGAATATGAAGGTAACCAATGGACTCATGTGTTGTGCCATGCTGGGTGTGGCCTCAAGACTTATCGTTCTGCTCAGGTTATATGGCTACTTTGAATCTATTGATGCTTAGTTTCATTATCCTAGACTACTATTTCATGATAGCTATGTTATGGTTTCGTACCTACTAGACTTTGGTTAACCTTTTTAAATAGGCGTGGGACAACTAAGAGGGGGGGTGAATCGGTTGTCATACAAATTCAAACTTAAAACTTTATCACTTATCAATTCTTCAACCACACTACACTATTTTTAAATATGAGCATGAAACAAAAATAATAGAATGTAAATCAACACGATAAACACAAGATTTTTTATGTGGAAAACCCAATAATGAAAAAAACATAGTGAGGGTTAACTCACAATATAAATATTATAAATAGAATACAAAGGCTCACGACTAACGACTCACTACCCAAAAGAGGACTCACTATCAAAATACAAAGGCTAAAAGTTTTTACAGCTATAAGATGTGCTTCTCTAGGATCTGCTTGAAATCATGCAACTAAACACACTACATGCATACTATCTAGTCTGGTAGTAGTAAGGTACAACAGTCTACCAATCATGGATCTGTATTTTCTTTAATAAGTCTTAGCAGATTCATCATCTTTGCTTAGTTTACATCCGGTTACCATAGGGGTACAAACTAGTTTAGAATCCTCCACCCCAAACTTCTTCAACAACGCTTTTACATACTTAGATTGTGAAATGAATATCCCTTTATGATGCAGGAGCATCCAGTGGTGTAAGGGCAATCTTGCATCACCCAAAAAAAGAGTTTCATTTCATGTTGGTAGTTTCTTAGATGTTTTTTCATTTATGGATACCCTTTTTTTCATAATATAATTCCCAACTTATGGTTTTTCTTTGCTATTCTTGGGTTGAAAGATATTGCAGTTTTAGTCTCCCAGAATTGCACCTGAAAACCTTCTGAGTCAAATTTGAGGCACTAAATGATCTTGAAATGGCCTTGAAACTTGCAAAAATTAGTGTAGAAAATTTTGAGCATGTTCTTGACTCTGAGACCTTTCCAACGGTTCAAACGGTTCAAAAAATGGAGTCCTAGATCAAAAGTTATGGCTTTCAGAAGTTGGCGCACTTTCTAGAAGATACTAATTTTCAAATGTACTTTTGAAATTTGAATTTGAATTTGTAATTTTTGGCACTAGACTGCCAAAAACTCAAATTTGAATGTTGTTTTGGCTCCAAACTAAGAGGGAGCTCTATTTATGGGTAGGTTTCTGATTTTTGTGTAGCTTTTCTGGGACAAGTTCGCATACTGCGAAAAGGGGTTTTTTTCTTTGTAACTCTATAGTTTGCATATTTCCAGAACTTGAGGATATCAAATCCTCTACATGTAAGATCATTTTCAGAATAATATTAAAGCGAGGTTTTCTTGAGCATGTGGACAGATCATCAATCGTGAGGTAGTTTGCACTGGGACCATGGTTGTGGGTCGAGGTCAAGAAAGATGCCTCCAAGGGTGATGCTTGGTAGGCATGGTGGTGCCAGAGGTGGTCAAGGTGGCATAAATACTGGTGGAAGAGATCCATTGGCGATCAAGGGTTTTAGAGCCCTCCAAAGACATATTGATGCGTTTGCAGGAGCAGATGAGAAGAGGCTTAAACTTGAGAAGGAGAGAAGAAAGTGAGGATGAAGAAGAGGAAACAATTGATCAAGACCAAATGTGGCTGATAAGGGCCATTTCAAAGATTGGGAAAAGACCTAGAGCAGAAGTCCCTAGTTATTCTGAAAGTATGAACCCGAAAGAGTTGATTGACAATATCAATGAGTTGGAAGAATATTTCAAGTATGAGGAGATAGAGGACCCAGATCGGGTCAAGTTTGCAAAAATGAAGCTAAAAGGCCATGCCAGTATTTGGTGGAAAGAGGTCTAGCTGGAGAGAAATTGAAGAGGAAAAGGAAAGATCACCAGATGGGATCACATGGTGGAGAAACTAAAAAAACAATTCATACCAGTGGACTATGAGCTAGATCTGCTGAAGAAATTGTAAGGGTTGAAGCATGGAAGCAAATTTGTGAAAGAATACACTGAATATTTTCACAAAATGATCATCATAATGGGTCATATAGAGGCTAGAAAGGAGAAGGTAGCTCGTTATCTTAATGGGTTATAGTCGAGCAATTAGGAGGAGCTAAGATTGGTCAAAATGACCACCATTGAGGATGCGTACCAGTTTGCTCTGAAAGTTGAAGAGAAGCTAAACAAAAGATTTGATAGCAAGCAAAAAGGATGAGGAGGTCAGAGTGGAAAGGGTAGTGGAAGATCTTCTGGAAGTTGAAATGATGATGAGAATAAAAATGAAGATGTGGGTACCAGTCGAAACTAGAAGAATAATAACTTCTATCACCCTCGTAATCAAAATAGTGGTGATCAAAGAGGTAGAGGATAAGGGAGATCTAGACAAGGATCCGGAAGAGGTGGTTTCAGAGGAACATGTTTCTAGTGTGGTGAAGAAGGACATCAAGCCTATGAATGTCCACAACATCAAGGAAGGGTGGATAAAAGGCTAGAAGGTCGTAGAAGAGTTGCACATGCAGATGAGGAGGCTCAATCTGAAAATTTAGATGATGTTGAAAGGGGAGAAGACCTAGTGATTAGAAGAGCATTGGTGACTTAAGAGAAGGAACCCAAATAGAGGAAGAATTTGTTATGCACAAGGTGCAAATGTGAAAGAAAATGTTGTGATGTCATCATTGATAGTGGGAGCATCAATAATCTGGTGTTAGAGGAGATGGTTAAAAAGTTGAAGCTGAAGAGGGAAAGGAATCCACATCCATATCAGATTTCCTATTTGAAAAAGGACCAAAAATTTTTGGTCAATGAGTAGTGCTTGGTGAAGTTCAAGATCGGGAGCTACTATGATGAGGTACTTTGTGATATCATCCCCATGGATGCATGTCACATGTTGTTGTGGAGGCCATGGTAGTTCGATAAGCGAGCTATACATGACGACCATGCAAACAATTATTCCTCGAAAAAGGATGGGGTTCATCACAAGTTGAAACCCATGAAGGAGGCTGAAGAAAAGGTATGCAGTAGTTCTAGAATCTATTATGTTGATAGAAGAAATTTTTTACAAGGTATGAATCATGAGCGTGTGTGCTATGCATTGATTCCTAGAGTGGGTAAGGATGATGGTGAGAAGGTGCTAGTAGAAGTTTTTGGGTTGTTGGATGAGTTTTAGGATATTGTTTCTAATAACATACCTAAGGGTTTACCACCAGTGAGTAAGATCAGTCATCAGATTGACTTGATCCCTGGAGCTAGCTTGACAAATAAGGTAGCTCATAGAATGACTCTGATAGAAAATGAGGAGTTAAATAGACAAGTTCAGGAGTTCTTGAGAAAGGGTTTGATTTGAGAGAGCCTAGGCCCACACTTGCAGTACTAGCACCAAAGAAGGATGGGGAGTGGAGGATGTGTACAGACTTTCTAGCCATAAACAAGATAACAATCAAGTACAAATTTCCCCTACCAAGGATGGATGACATGATGGACTGTTTGAGTGGAGCTCAGTACTTCACAAAGATTGATCTAAAGAGTGTTTATCACCAAATCCAGATTCGAGAGGGAGATGAATGGAAGACTACCTTCAAGACCAAAGAGGGCCTATACGAGTGGTTAGTCATGCCTTTTGGGCTAACCAATGCACCGAGCACATTCATGTGGCTCATGAATGAGGTACTGAAAGAGTTTCTGGGAAGTTTTGTTATTGTGTATTTGGATGATATTTTGATTTTTAGTAGGAATTTGGATGATCGTTTGATGCATATTCAAAGAGCTTTTGAGAAGTTAAGAGAGGAGAAATTCTTGATTAATCTGAAGAAGTGTAGTTTTGTGAAGAAGGAGCTAGTGTACTTGGGTTTTGTTGTCTTGACAGAAGGTCTCAAGATAGACCCAAAGAAGGTGAAGATATTCTGGAATGGCCTACTCCAAGAACTGCTACTGAGGTGAGATCTTTCCATGGTTAGGATGGTTTTTATAGAAATTTCATTAGAAACTTCAGTAGTATTTGTGCACCCCTAATTGAAACAATGAGAGGGGGTAGAAAAGAGTTCAAGTGGAGCATTGGAGCAACAAAAAGTTTCAAACTGTTGAAACAGAACGTGATAGAGCAGCTTGTTTTAGCCCTCCCAGATTTGAATAAGGTGTTTCAGGTGGATTGTGATGCCAGTGGTTGTGCCATTGGAGCAGTGTTGAGCCAAGAAGGTAATCCCATTACCTATTTCAGTGAAAAGTTAAATGATGCCAAGAGAAAGCATTTTTTATATGATCAGGAATTTTATGCAATAGTTCAAGCACTAAAGAAATGGAGGCATTATCTATTGCCGAAGGAATTTTTTTTGTATACTGATCATCAAGCATTATAGTATCTGAATAGTCAAGGAAAATTAAATTAGAGGAATATGAAATGGGTAGAATTTTTGCAAAGCTATACCTTTGTTCTAAAGCATAGGAGTGGGAGGTCGAATAGGTTGCATATGCCTTAATTAGGAGGCAAATATTGATGACAAAGATGCAGATTGAAGTGGTTGGGTTCAATGAACTCAAGAAATTGTAAGAAAAAGATCCTAATTTTGCAAAGGCTTGGAAAGCTTGCAAGGAGCTTGTTATAGTGGAAAGGACAAGGTGGTTAGATTTCATAATTCAGGATGGCATGTTGTTTAAGCGAAGCCAATTGTGTATTTCGAGGAGTTCCATGAGGGAGATCCTGACTAAGGAGAAGCACAGTGGAGGAATGGCAAGACATTTTGGTCAAGATAAGACTATTTCCATTATCAGTGAGCATTATTATTGGCCTCAATTGTCACAGGATGTAAAGAAGTATGTACAAAGTTGCAGGGTATGTCAGATGGCTAAAGGAGTGAGCCAAAATATAGGGCTATATCAGCCCTTACCTATACCAGAGAGGTCGTGGGAGGATATAAGTATGGATTTTGTTCTTGGTTTGCCAAGGACACATAGAGGGAATGATTCAGTATTTGTGGTGGTTGACAAGTTTTTAAAAATGGCACATTTCATTCTGTGTCAAAAGACCCATGATACAGTCCACATTGCTGACTTGTTCTTTAAAAAGGTGGTGATACTACATGGTTTGCAAAAGAGTATTATCTCAGATCGTGACACCAAATTTATGGGATACTTTTGGAGGACCCTGTGGAAGTAATTGAAAACAAAGTTGAAGTTCAGTTCTACACACCATCCACAAATAGATGGGAAAACGTAGGTTGTGAATAGGAGTCTGGGTAACCTACTGAGATGCTTGGTAGGAGATAAACCCAAGGGATGGGACTCGATCTTACCCCAGGTAAAATTTTCTTACAAAAATTTTGTCAACAAAAGCACTGGTAGATCACCATTCCAGATTGTGTATGGAGGCAGCCCCAGAACAACTCCAGAATTGAGGAAGATGGACCATGAGAAGAAGATATGTGTCGAAGCCAAAGATTTTGCAAAGCACATCAAGGATATACATGAGAAGGTAAGACAACATATTAACAAGATGAATATGCAGTATAAGGCCAAGGCAGATAAGAAAACAAGGAATAAGGAGTTTTAGATTGGTGAAGTAATGGTCCACTTGAGGAAAGAAAGGTTTCTAGTGGGAACCTATAACAAATTAAAGATGAAGAAATTCGGTCCCTACAATATTTTGAAGAAGCATGATTCAGGGAATGCATATGAAGTAGAGTTTCCCAATGAAGTCAACATTTCCCCTGTGTTCAACATTTTAGATTTGAAAGAGTATCATGAAGGTGGCCTAGAGGATGCACCAGCAATAGTGTAGTATGAAATTCCAACACCTACTTTAGAGGAGGAGATTGAAGCAATCTTGGATAGCCGTGTGGGAAGGAGTACCAGAAATAGGCAGTATGAAGAATATCTGGTGAAATGGAGAGGAAGGCCTATGGAAGATTCATCTTGGCTATCTAAGGCATAGGTTGACCATTTGGGTTTTCCTCAACCATCTGAGATGTGATAGGGTCACTTCTCAAACTACCTTGGGTGTTTGATGCAGGAGCATCTAGTGGTGTAAGGGCAATCTTGCATCACCCAAAAAAAGAGTTTCATTTCATGTTGGTAATTTCTTAGATGTTTTTTCATTTCTGGATACCCTTTTTGTCATAATGAAATTCCCAACTTGTGCCTTTGCTTTTCTATTCCTGGGTTGAAAGATATTATAGTTTTAGTCTCCCAAAATTGCACTTGAAAACTTTTGAGTTAGATTTGAGGCACTAAACGGTCCCGAAATGGCCCCAAACTTTCCAAAATTGGCGTAGTGGATTTTGAGCACATCTCGACTCTGATACCTTTCCAATGGTTCAAATGGTTAAAAAAATGGAGTCCCGGATCAAAAGTTATGGCTCCCAGAAGTTGGCACACTTTCTAGAAGATACTAATTTTCAAATGTACTTTTGAAATTTGAATTTCAAGTTGTAATTTTTGGCGCCAGACTACCAAAAACTCAAATTTGAATGTTGTTTTGGCTCCAAACTAGAAGGGAGCTCTATTTATGGGCAGGTTTCTAATTTTTGTGTAGCTTTTTGGGGACAAGTTTGCATACTACGAAAAGGGGTTTTTTTTTTGTAACTCTATAGTTTGCATATTCCCAGAACTTGAGGATATCAGATCCTCTACATGTAAGAAGATCATTTTTAGAATAATAGAATAACATTCTCTATTTGGTGTGTTAATTTTATGTGTCTTGGGTTGCACCCCTCGTCACTTTATCAGTTTGATTCACTTGTAGACTAAGGGATAAATTCAATTCACCAATCATAGACATCTCAAATTCTTTTTTCATTTCTTTAGCAAAATTTTTACACATGCCTTCATTTCCACCAAAAATGATATCATCAACAGAAACAACTACAATCAACATCTTATTACCTTGCACTTTGAAGTAGAGGTTGTTGTCAACATAACCTTTGTTGAATCCTTTCTTTGTGAAGTATTTGTCTAGTATTGCATACCAAGCTCTGGGAGCTTAGTTCAATCCATACAATTCTTTCTTCAATTTACAAACCATGTCAGGCTTGTCAGATAAGTGAAACCCTTTAGGTTGCTCCATGCACACTTCTTCCTCCAACTCACCATTCAAAAAAGCTGACATAATATCCATTTGATATACCTTGAAGTCCTTGTGGGTAGAGAATGCCAAAAACATTTTGATAGCTTCCATTTTGGCCACATGAGCAAATGTTTCTTGAAAATCTATACCTTCAACTTGTGAATATCCTTTGCATACCAGTCATGCCTTATTCATTACTAATTCCCCATTTTCATTCAACTTATTCCAGAACACCCATTTTGAGTCAATCACATTTTTGTTCACAGTCCTAGGGACTATTTCCCATGTCTGATTCTTTTCTATCTATTGTAATTGCTCTTTCATAGCTATCATCCAACTTTCATCTTCACATGCTTCTTTTATACACTTAGGTTCTATTTTAGAAAGTATGCACAAATTTACCTCAACTGCAACTTTGCTTCTTGTCTTTACACCTTCACTCTTTTCTCCAATTATTTGATCTTCCAGATGATTCTTTTGTACATATTTAGGAGTCCTAGTAGCAAGTTCCAGTTCGTTCTCTTCTTCTTCTTCCACTTGTTCTTCTTCTTCTTTCTCTTCTTCTTCCTTCTCCTTATTTTCTTCAAGTACATGTCCATAGATATGACATTAGGTTCAACTTCACTTATCTCAATAGGTCCGCGTATGTCTTCATCAACTTTCACATTAAAAAATTCAATAATCTTTCTCAATCTTTTTTTAAAACATCTATATGCCTTGCTAGTAGTAGAGTATCCAAGAAATATTCCTTCATCACATCTAGTATCAAACTTTCTAATGTTTCCATCATCTCTTTTAATATAGCATCTGCTTCCAAATACCTTAAAATATTTCACAGTAGGAGTCTTACCAGTCCATAACTCAAAAGGTGTCTTTATGTTGTGTCCGATCTGAACTCTATTAAGAAAATAAACAATAGTATGTATCACTTCTCTCCAATATACATCCGGTACATTGGGATCTTTCATCATAGTTCTAATAGCTTCCTCTACTGTCATGTTTTTCCTTTCAACTATTCCATTTTGTTGTGGGGTTCTCAGAGCAGAAAATTATTTTTTATGCCATACTTCTAACAAAATGCATTAAATTCACTAGAAGTGAATTCACCACCTCTATCGGATCTCAAACACTTTATTTTAAAATTTACTTCATTTTCCACTCTTTCTTTGAATACCTTAAACCTATCCAGGGCCTGATTCTTTTCTCTGAGAAAAGCAACCCATGTCATTCGAGTGTAATCATCAATAAGCAACATGAAATATTTGTCACCATTCAGTCTTCTCATCTTAGTCAGACCACAAAGATCATTATGTACTAACTCTAGCATTCTGGTAGTAGAATTTTCTTTTCCCTTAAAGCTACATCTTGTCTATTTTCCCAGTTGACAACTTCTGCAAATAGCATTAGCAGGTCTTATGATTCTAGGCAGTCCTCAAACAATCTCCTTTGCACTAATCTTAACTAGATTATAAAATTTCATATGTCCCATTCTTCGGTGCCATAACCAACTTGCACCGATTTGAGATACAAGGAAATGACCATCAACTCCCTTCAGCTGATAGATGTTTCCATGAGTTCTTCTAGCAACAATCATATCTCCATTTCTGGATCCTTTTATGATTTCACAGGTATTGTTCTAAAACATAACTTTAAATCCATTGCTACACATCTAACCAACACTTAGAAGGTTATTCCTCAAAACCTTCACATAATATACATCATTAGTATTGTGTACTCCATCAAAACTAATTGAACCTTTACCATAGATCTTAGCTCTTCAATAATCATCAAACATGAATAAACCACCATCATATTTTTCAAGTTTAGTGAACTTACTCTTATCTTTGGTCATTCGATTTGAACATCCACTTTCAATTACTTAGTAGTATTCATCCTATCTTGCTTGAGAAGCAGTAACCAAAGTACCTTTCATCATATTATTCTTAACCTTTAGAGCCTTCTTACTTACACATTTTTCAAAGCTAAGAATAAGCATTCACTATCATCAACCTCATTTTTAGATTCATCATCAGAAATACCTGCATCTTCCTTAACATAGTACAACTTCTTATACTTATACTTCTTATCCTTCCTATCCTTATCCTTATAATCCTTGTTCTTCTTTTGTGTATCCCTATTCATACATCTCGAAGTATAATGACCAATGTTACCACAACTAAAGCATTTAAAGGGTAACACACCTTTATACTTTCTAGTGCCTTTCTTTAATTTCCTGGTGAAGGTTTCTTCCAACTCTTCATCATCACTATCCAGTTCTTCAATCTTCAAAGCCTTAAATGCAATTTTTTTCTTCTCTTCTGTCTTGTCGTATTTTTGAAACTTCCTTATCTCAAATACTTGCAAGGTGTTGAACAATTCTTCTAGAGTATACTTCTTAGGATCATACATTTATTCAATAATAGAGATCTTGTCATTGTAACATTCTGGTAAAGTGATCAAGATCTTCTCGATTATATCTTCATCTGATAGTTTTCCTCCTTAATTTCTAACTTCATTTGCTACTAGTTCAACTCTTTGAAAGAAACTTGTAAATTCTTCACCATCTTCCATCTTTAGGTTCACAAATCTACACTTTGTCACCAGCCTCTTTGTCAATTTCACCTTTTCATTTCCTTCATACATGTCTTCCAACTTCTTCCAGACTTCATATGTAGTATCTAGAGAATTAACCTTAACTCACTCATTTTTAGATAAGCCACTGTAAATTGCATACTTCTCATTTTCTTCATAAGTAGAGATATCATCTACAAAATTAACACCACCGGATAGAAGTGTATACTTATTCTCAACAGCCTTCCAAGTCTTGAAACCGAGAGAGATAATGTATCCTCTCATCTTTCCCTTCCAATCATTGTAGTCAGTTCCATCAAACATAGGGATCACCAACTTGTGTGCCATCAAATCTTCCTTAAGCAGTTAAGCTCTACACAAGGAACCAAATGTTCTGATACCAATTGTTCAATAGGTGCAAGACAACTGAGAGGGGGGTGAATTAGTTGTCACAAAAATTCAAACTTATCAATTCTTTAACCACACTACACTATTTTTAAATATGAGCTTGAAACACAAATAACAGAAAGTAAATCAACACGATGAACACCGGATTTTTTATGTGGAAAACCCAATAAGGGAAAAACCACGGTGAGGGTTAACTCACAATAGAAAGATTATAAAAAGAATACAAAGGCTCACTTCCAAGGGCTCACTGTCTAAATACAAAGGCTCACTGCCTACAAAGGACTCACTATCCAATAGGGAGGCTCACTGCCTACAGATGCAAAAGAGAACAAAATATCCACTACTTCATTTAAAGAAAATTCATAGGATTACAAAAACCTTCAGCTCACTACCTTCAACACACTGCTATCACAACTCATTCACACACACTTCTACTCTTATGATTTGTGGCACTCTTTCATCACTTTGTATCATACTGTCATATAACTCTTCACAATTCAACTTGATTTTATACCATTCTCAACCTTAGAAGCATTTAGCAAGGTTGGCCACAAAGTAACCCATTTCATAAATTCAAATTAGGTAGAAACTTAAAATTCCCACATTGGAAAGGAATAAGAGTGGACCAATAAAATTATTTAACCAAAACCAAAAATAATATTCTTGAATCTTCTACATGCTTCCTCAATTAAATTTTATTCTTCAAATGAAGTGTAAACACTAGGTTAACCAAACCTAATGAAAACATAATGAACAATGATGCACATGTTTCCCAACATGAAGATGACACACAAACACCTCAACGTGCTTCATTATTCATGAGACTTCATCTTAGAATTCTTCAGACATGTTTGCAACAAAACAATATACTTCATACACTGAATACCTTTCACCAAATCATTCAAACTATGAAAACCTGTACTAGAATATAGAAACATGACTTCCAGATTACCAAACTTCAACCTTCTTTGCTAGAGCATAGGAAATACCTTCACAAAACATATCCCAGACCTACAAGATCTGAAATGAAACAGCAGAGGACTGTGAAGCAAAAATATTTCTCCTAGTCTACAAAACACTGAATCTGTCGGTATAACACACATACCGGCGGACACAACTTTCATGTACCATCTCACAAAAAATTGAAACCCAAAATATATCACCATTAGATCATTATAATAAAAACTTCAGAACCGCATAGGCATAGGATCAACACAGGAGAAACACAGAGCACATACCAGAGCCAAATCTGAATACATTCACCACTCTAACTTCTCTTCTTTATTAATTTTCTCCAAAGCACTTGGAAACTCATCAACACAACACATCTATAGCCATATAAGATAGGTCCATGTACTCATAGTATCTCAACAACATCTCAACTATACATGTACAATCAACAACATACTAAACAATGTTGACATCAATGACAATACCACTAGACTAGCCCATACTTGCAACAAACCTCATAAATGGTCTAGCACTATTTTGGGGATTAATTTGGAGATTTTATTTTTGATAATGCCGATGATGGTTCTGTGGTTTCATTTTTGGTTACTTGGCGTGCGTGCCATTTTGATGCTATTTTTTCGGTAGGGGTTGGTGTTGTTCTTCCCATCCTATTTCTCTATTTGTTGTTATGGCTTTGTAACCATGGGATTAGGGCCCTTTCCCTGCTGAACTAATAAAAAACATTGAAGAAATACAAAACACTCTTATTATAGTTTATAAATTATCTTAAAGCACTAACATAGTTATCAAGCAAGGTTTTCCAATGTTTTTATTCCATTACAAAAGTGTCCCCAAAAAGAATATTATCGTACACAAATTGTTGGTGAGAGAAAGAAGGTAAGGAAGAAACAACATTAACTTGATTTATAATTCTAGAATCAATTAGTTGTTAAATTTTTTTTCCAAGAACCTTTTCCATGGTTATAAAAAGATAAGGGGATATAAGATCCCCTTATCTCAAACCTCTACCATAAGAAATTTTTTTAGGTATACCATTAACCAAAATAGAGCACTTAGGCATACTCACATAAGCTATAATCATATTTAATATTCTCCATTGAAATTTAAACTTCTAAAGGACAACAAAGCAAAAGAGCCAAGACACTCTATCATACACTTTAGAGATATCAGGCTTAAGAACCGTACCAAATTTTTATTATTTTTATTGAATATATGAATTCATCGGTTGTAAGAATAAAATCTAAAATCTTCTTTCCCAAATAAATCTTTTTTTAATTTTTGGAGATCCAGGAACACAAGAAAGGCTTAATCCTATCAACAACCATCTTATAAAATACTTTATAAATGGTATTAAAAAGGCTTATTGATTTGAAATCCAACATGGTAGTGGCTTCTTCATTTTTTGGTACTAAGATAAAAAAAGTGGAGTTAAGATATTTTAAAATTTTACTTGACCTGAAAAGGTCCCTAGCAACAACAAGGTCATGACGAATTTTTTCCCAAACTTCATAAAAAAGGAAGGGGGAAACCCATCTTGTCCCAAGGCTTTAAAAGCTTCAAAAGAGAAGACAACCCTCACTTCCTCCATAGATATGTCTTTAGCCATTTCAATATTCTCTTTTAGTGAGCACATTAGGAATAAAATATAAAATGCCATGAAGCCCACATATATCCTTAGAGCTATTTGTAAAGGTTATGAGTAATTTTTATGTATTTCCAACATTTTTTTATTAAATTAGGATGATTTAAGGAGAGATAGAAAGAAATTTAAATTAGAATATAGGTTGGGATGAGAAAGATTGATAGTGAAAATATGTTCTTGCGAATTATATTCAAACAATATTATAATTTAAAACTATTGAAAATCATGTTATTATAAATAAGTGAAGGTTTTATAAAAATATTGTAAAGTTATGGTGAAATTGAGTCCAAATTGAAATCTATCATTTTAAATATAATTCACAAATGACATTGTAGATATTTATTTTTTCCCATGATTTTAGTTCACTATGATCTATAATTCCTCCATCTACCATTACTAACTTTCTAGAATTTTATTCTAGCACTACATACAAATGAAGTGAAGATTTAATAACATGCCAAGTTTCTTTGAAGCCCAAAACCCTTCTACCATGAATGATATCTCCCTCAAAATAGTTGTGGTTATGAGAAACAAGCTTTGGTGTTATCTTGTAAGTGTATATGATAAAAATTAAGATGTCATTTATATTTCAATTTTATACATTCATTTTTAGTTTGGAAAATAATTTGAGCTACACAAAATTTCCTTCATATTTTCTTAACATAGTTGTAAAATATATTTATGATTATCATTCTTATACTAAAATTTAATATGAGAATTTTTAAGATTATTTTATTAGAATGATGATACTGTAACTTAAATTTTTGCAGAGTTGATGCTTATAGGATTTATTTCTTTATTCCTCACTGCTTTTCAAGGACCCATCAGTTATATTTGCCTTCCAAAAAATACTACCAAAAAATTATTGCCATGTAAAAAGAATGTGGAAGATCATTTTTCTATAGAGAGACTTGCTTCGAAAGTTGGGCACTGTGAAAAAATGGTAAAGTGCATTTATTTTTTCTTTACACATGTTTTTACAATATAATTTATATTTACAAGAGAAATGGAATTTCATCTACTAGTATATATGTATTGATATAACATGAAACTAAAATTGAACATGAGATAATTGAAAGGTCTTGAATAATAAATCTTATATAAGGCTCATATAGTCTAAAACCATAATATGATTTATAATTCTAGAGTAAAAAATTTCATAAAAGAGAAAAAATTAAATGTATTTATATTAGATTGTGAGGTGGTCAATGTAATTGAAATGGAATTATAGAAATGAGGGGACATTAAATTTGCATAAAAAAATAAGTATTTTAGGAGAAACAATTATTATACAAAAAAAATAATGCATCATTTAGGTCATGAAATTTTAGATAGGACTTATATCAATATTTAAGAGGATACTCAAATAGAAGTGAATTCCAAAATAAATGTAAAGAAGCAATATTATCAAGCCATACAAAAATTAAATTAATTATTTTTTCTTTCCCTAGCGCTAAGAAGTAGAATGAAATCTTTTCTTATTAATGGGGTAATTGATAAAATATTTAAGAAAATCTATATGAATTTTTTCAACAATTGATTCTTTCAAAATAAATTTTGGAGTAGCTAGAAGAAACTAGGGGTTGGCTAGTGTTGGGCGGTGTTTTTTTCTTCAACTAGCCATTTTGTTAATGGTCCATTTTTACATTTAGGAACTCAATTGAGCAAGAAAATGAGTCTTTGGTTGTTTAAGAAAGATTCAAAATAATTCAATATTGTTTCAAGGTTCGCAAATGTGGAGATATAAGGATATTCCCTTGAAGTGATAAATAATTTGGCAAAGAACCAAGTATATGATTAGAGATTAAACAAAATATTAGATGAATTTCACCTTTGGTGAATTCAATTTGCAAATTTATCATGAGAATTTTTAATATTAAAAATGAAAGGGTATAAACTGAATCTTTAGTTAGTTTGGTTTCTAATCTCATTGTTATTCTATGTAAACCAAGACTTAAGTGAATTTGTATTTTGGACTTCCACTCAAAATAGTTGCTTGTAGTTAGAATATGAATTGTTGTTTGAGCCATGATGAAGAGATGCAAAAGGAAGTGCATAAAGAAAATAAACACAAAAATGCAAAAACACCCCCACCTTTTTCACTAGTATAAAAAATCACTCCTCTCAAATATTATAAGGTTGACACTTTATAGTTTAGTGTATTTATAAAGCCTTTTCCAAGATACAATGCTCAATATGTTCAAAATAGCCAATATTACAAATTCAGATACAAAATGAACTTGAGACAAATATAGAAAAATTACACTTATAGTTGTGTAGTACTCTTCGCCACCTTTCCAATGCCTATTTTTTTTGAAAATCGAAGAATTGGGGTGAAAGTTATGGCATGTTGAATAAATTAGCAACAAACACCTTCAACCTAAAATATCTGTCAAAAAATGGAAAAACAATATTTTCAATACATCTATGGATGGAAAGTGCTTGTCTCCAACTTTTTGACAATATCTCATTTTTAAAAAATGAGCACCATGGCAAAAATTTATGCAAGTTTGAAAAAAGACCCAATTTGGCCTATTGGAGGGCTTTGGTGGCCCATGGGCAACACTGTTGGTGGTGGTGGCCATTGGGTGGTGGAATGGTAGAGCTAGGGAAAAAAATTGGTTGTAGTTTTATCTTAACCATTAGTGGTCTAGTTGAATGCCATTGCGGTTTGAATTTAAGTGGTCATGATTTATTTAATCACTAGCAATTGAGGCCGTAGTCGCTTCGAGTAGTTTACAAGCTACTGGATGTGGCAGTTTGAATTGGACCTCCTAGCGATCTGCAACCAAGCACTACTAACAACACTTTATTTAAGTACTTAAGCACTTAATAAAACACTTTTTAATATATCTTCTTTTTTTTTGCAATTTTTAATAAAACAATCATACAACTATGATCTAGGGGGGTCGTACAACTCCCTGAGTAATTTTTTTGTGATGAAGCATCCTCCCCTTACCTACAGAATCTCATCACAAACACACAAAAAGAGTAACCAGATGCAAGAAGGGAACAAATATTTTCTTTATTACTAGAAGCGATTTTAGAGTGTGTGCCATCCTATGGGCTGCTTATTACATGCATCTGTCAATTTGCAAATTTGAGTTCACCTTTTTGTTTTACACAATAAGATATTCTAACACTTCTTTTGGTGCCCCTTGCCCTGTACTCCTTCAATGTTTATATCCCTCTCTCAAGCTTTCCAGGTCGGCCTTGATCTTTCCTGCTCTTCATGTCGTATTTTCCATTTTCATCCAAAATCAACTTCCAAAATCACCAAGTTGTTATATCATTATCAATAGCTACATCAAGTTGTCCAAAGAACATGTATTTCACAACAATGATGCATAATACATCCAATATCGCTTTTCCAAGTGTCGTGAGTGAACTCACAATCCATTGTCATTGACCATGTCTGTTCATCTACTATTTTCAGAATGTCACCAAGACTTTGGGAGATCTCTCTTTGAAAACCCCATGTCACATCAAAAAGCTCTTGGTGAAATATCACTAGAATATCTAAGAGACATCGGAGGATCTCACACCAACACCACCCTACCACATTGACATCGCTACTACCACTCCATCGATGAGACACGCCTAGTCGAAGAGACTTAGGAGTATCTCTTGCCGACACCATAAGGTTACCTTGACACAATGTTCAACTAAGCCCACAGTCCTCATAATGTCAAACAAACATGGAATGCCAAAGAGACAATTACGAATGTCTTGCCGACAAGCACACCTCTCGCAGACATAGCTCCACTGCACACTGGCAAGATGTGAAAGAGACATCAATGCAAGTCTCACCAAAATTTACTTGTCACGTCGAACTCCTTATCCAAAGAACCATAGAATGCTACAAATTTGGAAACTCAATGCTATCTATGCATACAGATTAGCCCTTATTGGAATTAAAATAACTTAGATTGTTTTGTCGATGCAAGATTACTCTCTCACCCTTGGATGCTCCTGCATCAGACACTCGAGGTAGTTTAAAAAGTGACTTTGTCACTTCTCGGGAGTTAGAGGAAAACCAAGATGACTAACCTCTAATTCAGATAACCAAGTTGAATCTTCAACTAGCCTTCCTTTCTAGTTCACCAGATATTCATTGTACTGCTTATTCTTGGTGCTTCTTCCCACACAATTGTCCAACATTTCTTTGATTTCTTCATTTTCTACTGTCATTGCTAGAACACTCCATTGTGCATCTACCAACTTGTGTTCCTTATCTCCTTTATGATACTCTATCAAATATGAAATGTTAAATACAAGTGAGACATGGATCCCACTTGGAAAATCAACCTCGTACACATTCCCTAAGTCATGCTTCTTTAAAATCTTACATGATCCAAACTTCTTCATCTTCAACTTATTGTATTTACCAACTGGGAATCTTTCCTTCTGCAAATGAACCATGATTTCATCCCCAACAACAAACTCCTTATTATTTCTTTTCTGATCTTCCTTCACCTTGTATTGTGTACTCATCTTATTAATATGCTCCTTGACTTCTTTATGCACATTCTTTAGATGTTCAACAAAATCCTTAGCTTCAACACTACATTTTCCTTCCTTATCCATCTTCCTCAATTCAGTAGTAGTTCTTGGACTAATCCCGTACATAGTATGGAATGGTGATCTACTAGTGCTCCTATCAACAAAATTGTTGTAAGAAAACTCCACCGATGGTAAAATCAAATCCCATCCCTTGGGCCTGTCTCCTACTAAGCATCTCAACAAATTACCCAAACTCCTATTCACTACTTCCATTTGTCCATTTGTCTGTAGATGATGTACTATGCTAAACTTCAAGTCAGTTTTTAACTTCTTCCACAACATCCTATAGAAATACCCAATGAACTTGGTATCTCAGTCTGAAACTATGCTCTTTGGTAGACCATGTATCTTACCACTTCTTTGAAAAATAATTCTGCAACATGAACAACATCATTGGTCTTATGACACAAAATGAAGTGTGCCATCTTCGAAAATATGTTCACCACCACAAATATGGAGTCATGACCACACTGCATCCTTAGAAAACCAAGAACAAAGTCCATGATGATATCTTCCCATGACCTTTCTGGTATAGGTAATGGCTGGTATAGTCTCGTGTTCTAACTTGCACCTTTTACCATTTGACAAATTTTTTAGTTCTATACAAAATTCTTCACATCCTGCTACAACTATGGGAAATAATAATGTTCACCAACAATAGTAATGGTCTTATCCCCACCAAAGTGTCTTACCAATCCTCCACTATGCTTCTCTTTGATCAAATTCTCTCATGGAACTTTTGGGAATGCACAACTAATTCCTTCTAAATATCATACCATCTTGGACTATAAAATCCAACTATCTCATCCTATCCAATGTGATAGGATCCATGCAAGCTTTCGAAGCCTCTGCAAAATCAAGATCTTTTGGATACAGGATTTTGAGTTCATTGAACCCAACTACTTCAATCTGCAGTTTTATTAAAAAATTCTAGCTCCTTCTTAAGGTTTCTATAACTCTATTTAACCTTTCACTCCTGTGTTTTAACACAAATGTATAACTCTGTAGAAATTATACCTACTTCAAATACCTTTGGTTTAGTTCTCCCTGACTATTCAAATACTATAAAGCCTGATGATCAGTAAACAAAACAAATTCTTTTGGAAACAAATAATTTTTTCACTTCTTCAAATCCTGAACTATGGAGTAGAATTCTTGATCGTAAACAAAATATTTCTTCTTTGCATCATTTAACTTCTCACTAAAATAAGCAACATGTTTACCTTCCTAACGTAAAATAGCTCTAATGGCATTGCCACTGGCATCATAGTTCACTTTAAACACTTTATTAAAATATGGGAGTGCCAAAATAGGCTACTCTGTGAACTTCAATAAATTGAAACTCTTTGCTGCTCTTGAACTCCATTTGAATTATTTTCTATCCGCTCTCATTACCTCAGTTAGGGGTGCACAAGTACTATTGAATCCCTTAATGAACTTCTGGTAAAAACTAGCTAGACCATGAAAAGATCTTACCTTAGTAGTACTCCTTGGCATTGGCCACTCCAAAATGGATTTCACCTTTTATGGATCCATTTTCAGACCCTCTATTGAGATAACAAATCCTAGATGCAGTAGTTCACGTTTCCCAAAATTGCACTTCTTCAGGTTGATCAACAACTTCTCCTCTCTTAGCTTCTCAAAAACTTCTCGAATATGCATTAGGTGATTCTCCAATGTTTTAGTGAAAATCAAGATGTCATCCAAGTAAAAAATGACAAACTTACCCATAAATTCTTTGAATACCTCATTCATGAGTCTCATGAATGTGTTGGGTGCATTGGTCAGCCCAAAAGGCATGACTAACCACTTGTATAGGCCTTCTTTGGTCTTGAGATTTTTCTTCCATTCATCTCCTTCTTTGATTCAAATCTAGTGGTAACCACTCTTCATATCATTTTTTGTGAAATACTCATCCCCACTCAAGCAATCCATAATGTCTTCCATCCTTGGCAAGGGAAACTGATACTTAATGGTAATCTTATTAATGGCTCTTGAATCAATACACATTTTCCACTCTCCATCCTTCTTAGGTGCTAGTACTGTAGGTACTGCACATGGACTCAAACTCTCCCTAATCATTTCACAACTTTTGCACTTGTTTGTTCAACTCTTCACTCTCCATTGGAGTCATATGATGGGCTGCCTTATTTAGAAAATTGGCTCTAGGAATTAGATCCATCTAATGAATAATCTTCCTTATTGGTGGTAATCCTTCAGGCACATTATTAGAAATGATACTCTAGAATTCATCCAGCAAACCATGCACTTCTATAGGAACTTCACTGCGAACTTCCTTTTTAGTTCTTGGAATTAATGCAAAACACATGTGTTCATGTCTCATACCTTCTAGGAATTTTCTTCTGTCAACCAAAAAAATTTGTGCATTGTTGCATACCTTTGTGTTTGCTTCCTTTAGAGGATTCAACTTATGTCAAACTCCATCCTTCATTAATGAATAAGTGTTTCTATGTCCATCATGTATTGCTCATCGATCAAACTGCCACGGTTGACCCAACATGTGACAAGCATCCATGGGTATCACATTACACAAAACTTTATCCCTATAGTTACCAATTTTAAATTTTATCAGGCATTGTTCATTGACTAGGACCCTTTGATCCTTCTGCAACCATGCGATCCGATATGGAATCAGGTGGCTTCTCCTCTCTAGCTATAATTTGGTGACCATTTCTTCCGACACTAGATTGTCAGTGCTACCTCTGTCAATGATGAAATTGTAGACCTTTCCTTCACATTTACAATGGGTACGAAACAAATTATTCCATTGATTGAGATCCTTCTCTTCATTCATCAAGGTCGTTTTGATAACAAGGGACTCACCCCTCTTTGCAACTTCGAATTGTGAGGACCGAGTGTATTCATCTACATGGGATACTTGTGCCTTGCCATCAGGCCTCTTGTTTGTCCTCTCTTGATGTTGTGGGAACTCACATTCCCTATGTCCCTTTTCACCACATTGGAAACATGTTCCTTTGAAACCTCCTCTTCTTGTTATGTGCCCAAACCTTCCTCAGCCTCTTCGATATATACTATTCTGATCATGAGGTTGATATGAGTCATCTCTTTGTTGATCTTGACTAGTATTGGGTCCTTCACCCTTCTCATGATCACCACCTAGACCTCCATATGGCCATTTACCAATTTTTCCACCTTGACCTCCACTTCTTTGCTTGCTTTCAAACCTATTGTTTAGTTGTTCTTCAACTTTTGGAGAGAACTAATAAGCATCCTCAATGGTAGTCATCCTTACCAGTGCCAATTCTTCTTGTATGCTAGGTTTCAAACTATTAATGTAGTGAGAAAATTTCTCCTTGTTTTCCTCAGAATGTCCTATTCAAATTAGGACCTTGGGAAATTCCTCGGTATACTCCTTCACCGTCCTTGTTCCTTGTCATAGGCTCTACATCTTCTTGAGTAGTACCAATTCATAATCTATGGGCATGAACTATTTCTTCAATTTGGACACCATTATGTCCCATCTAGAAATTCTATACTTCCCTTGTCTCCCTCTTTCTAGCTAGACCTCTTTCCACCAAATACTGGCGTGGCCCTTTAACTTGGTCTTTGCAAACTACACTCAGTGAGTATCTTAAATCTCCTCAAATTCAATTTTTTTCCATATCATTGATCCAATTGATCAACTCTTTTGGGTTCAGGCTCCCACTAAAAGTTGAAAATTCCATTTTTAGTTTCTTTCCTAGACTAGATATTGCTCTTAGAAATCATAACTCTCCAGGATCTACTTGATCCTATTCTTCCTCCTCCAATTCCTCTTTTGTTTCATCATCATTTCCATCTCTTTCTTGATGTACTCCTGTCCCTCTTTGGACCTCTTCTTCCAAGGCTTGTTTCTACCTTCTGAGGGCTTTGATTTCATCTCTTGGTGGATCTCTTCCTCCACCGTCTCTACCTCTACCAAGTTGGGTGGATCTTGGAGGCATCTTGATCTCAACCTTCACTCACAGGTCCTAATGCAACTGCCTCACACACACATAAAGAGCAACCAGATGCAAGAAGGGAGCACATATTTTCTTTATTACTAGAAGGGATTACAAAGTGCATACCATCCTTTGGGCTATTTATTACATGCATTTTCTAATTTTCAAATCTAAGTTCACCTCTCTATTTTACACTATAAGATATTCTAAAACTTCTCCCGATGCCACTTGCCCTATACTCCTTCAGTGTTTATATCTCTCTCGAGATTTCCAGCTCAGCCATGATCTTTCTCACTCTTCATGTCATAGTTTCCATTTTTTTCCAATCAACTTCTGAAATCACCAAGTCATTATATCGTTATCATTAGCTACACTGAGTTGTCCAAATAATATGTATTTCACAACAACAATGTTGAATACATCCAATATCACTCCGCCAAGTGTTGTGACTAAACTTGCAATCCAACGTAGTTGACCATCTCCATTCATCTACCATTTTCAGAATGTTGCGAAGAATTTGGGAGATCTCCCTCTAAAAGTCCCATGTCACATCGATAAGCTCTTAGCAAAATATCATCGGAATGTCTAAGAGACATTGGAGGATCTCACACTGACACCACCTTGTCACTTTGACATCTCTACCACTACTTTGTTAATGAGACACACCTAGTCAAAGAGACTTAGGAGTATCTCTCATTGACACCATAAGGTCACCTCAACGCAACAGTCAACTAAGCCCACAGTCCTTAGAATGTTGAACAAACATGGAATGTAGAAGAGACAATTACGAATGTCCTACCAACAAGCATGAATCTCACAGACATAGCTCCATTACACATCGACGAGATGTCAAAGAGACATCAATGCAAGTCTCATCGAAACATACTTGTCATGCCAAAATCCCTATCCAAAGAACCATATAATGTCGTAAAAATGTGGAAACCTGATGGTAACCGTGCATACAGATTAGACCTTATTGGAATTAAAATAACTCAGATTGTTTTGTCGATGCAAGATTTCTCTCTGACCCCTAGATGTTCCTACATCATTTTTCCTCGATAGATCTCGACATAGAATATAAATTTTATATCAAAATTCATTTCCTCTTCCTCCTAAATGCAATGGCAAGGTCCTTTTAGGCCGAAAATGCTCCTGTAAAAACTTGTTTTCCATACTTGAGCTTCAAACCCATGTTTGCAACTATATCAAATGATCTCATATTCAAATGTAATAAAATCCAATCTTGACTTTCTCGAGCCTTTTGGACTTGTTGAAATATTAAAAAATATTGTCAATATAACAAAAAATGTTGCAATCATCTAGATCTCACAAAACACATATGCAATATGAAGAGGTTAAATCTTTGCAAACCCTTTCTAATTCTGGAGATCATTCAAAATGTAAAAGAAGAGCATACAAGAATTTACAAGATTTTCACATGAAAATCTCAATCTCTTAATTAGGAATCTATGAACTTAGATTTCTCAAAACAAAATCTTTGTACTATGTTAGAAATTTGAAATAAATTGAATAACCCAAGGAACGTTTAAAGAGAAATTCAAAGCTACATAAACTAGAAAAACATAAACAATGCAAACCAACAACTCCAAGAGATATGCAATGTTAGGACGATAAAATTACATCAAAGGATTCCAAGTTGAAATATACAAGCTAGGTAGTGAGTTTTCATAGAAATGAGGAGAGGATGGAGGTGGAAAATCAACTAATGAGAATTGACCACCAATAACCACCAACACTAAATAAAGTGATGAAAAAGTAAATACTCCACTCTTAAATGGCGGAGATAACTTATCACTTTATCTCCTAGTTATTAAACATGAAACTCACTTTATTGTCCTAAGAGAGTTTAATAAATGTGTAGGAAAAACCTTTAACCAAGGGAAAATAAATTAGCCCACTAGGAAAATAAAAACCTACACTAACACTATTGATGATGTTTGTTGAAAACTTCCTAGATGCTTGGGAATGTGTTATGACTTGCTTAACTACCCCTAGATATTCTCAACCAACTTTCCATCTCCTCCAAGCTGCCCTATATGCTTGCAAATTTTCCATAATTTGTTGATAAATCTCTTCCAACTGTTGCAACCTCCATCAAAAATATTATTAGGGCATGTGTGAGAGGTGTTTGAAATGGTTAAAAAATCTAGGAGGGCATAGGAGATCTTGTAGGGACTTCTATTTGACACATACCTCATCCATTAAATCTTTCTTTATCTTCATAGTTTCAACCACTATAGGTCTAAGTTGCTTACAATCTATAGATGTCTCAAATAGTTCAACATGTTCATGTGTAGGTGTGAACCTCATGTAATTTTTTTCCTCATGGATGAGTTCAAATATCACTTTGCACATACTAGTCTTACTATCATTTTGGTCCTTTTTAATTGATGCATCTTTTCATGAAGCCTAAGTTTCTTGCATATCAGCATCATAATTTTCATTATCCCAAGCATATTGTTTCTTCTCTTGCATTTTCCTTGAAATATTATGGTATAAAAAGTAGGACTATCATGGATGTTTTTTCACAAGGTTTAGATGACCTCTAAGATGATTGTGACAAAGAATTTTGTTCTTGAGAAACTATCTATTGTGCCTTTGAATCTCTAAACTATCTCCTTTAATCCTAATACATCTTTGTCTTTATTCACTATTGTGTTGGCACCATCTTAAAAAAATTCATGTCTTTTTCCTAATGTGTTTGTGAATTGACCTCCGTATTCACTACCCTTAGTCTTCTTTTCATGCTACTAAGGATTTTCACCACTTGATCATTTGAAACAATAACCTACAAATATTGACAATATCACACTATCCTTATAGACTCAGCATTATGGTTTTCATATGTATTGAAAACCTTTTGACAACCCTTTTTTCTAATAATACTTTTCTTGTTTTATGCCTATGATTATTTATGATATCATTTTCATCAAGCTTCCATCATTTTCATACATTGGACATTTTATTTGCTTTCACATCAGTAGATATTAACTACCCTTCCACATTGTACTATGATAGTCTTTAGAATTGCTGCTCTCTATAGTTTGTTGTTCACCTTCATAAGGATTGTCATTGACATCTTAGATAGGTTTCATTGTCATGACAATACTTAATCACCTTTGTACTCTTATAGGACTGTCAAATTTTGAGACTATGCATATTAACCTCTTGTTTTCTTAGGCATGAATCCTATATGTTCTTTCATGCATTAAATCCTTATGAAATTTCCCCTTTCATAATGTTCTTTCATGACTCTTACTTTACTATTCTCATTGTCTTGTAGCAAACCTCTTCTCTTTGTATTTTTAGTGTCATTCCCATGCCCATGCACTTGTGAAGTTAAAATCATATTAACAAGACTCGAACTTGATTTAGACTCGAAAGGGTGACTCGACTTGAAACCCGTGACTTGGTGCCTAGACTCGGCATAGACTCAAAAAAATAAAAAACCCAAGAAATTTAGAAATTTTTAAGGATTTAAAACTTGTTTCATGCACCCTTTTTTAAATAAACCTTAAAGACACAATAACATCATCAATTATAAGCTAATTTTATCACATACACAAGTATACATTGATCATATAAGTATAAACACAAATTGTAGCTGAGCCGTTGAAGGAAATAAAACACTTAGATATATAAATATAGTCAAATGTATATAAAAATCATGGAATATGAAATCCATGACATAAAATGTTCCAAAAAAATATGAAATATCAAAATAATAACTACAAGTCTATGGCCTAGAGGAGTCTGCATCCTTCCTATGAAGGCATCTAAGGTGGGTCCTAGATGATGTAGCAGTTGCAACCATAGTCTCTACTTGTGACTACATGCCACCCTCACCAACATCAACTGTGGCTATGTTTGTTCATGCTCTAGCATCCTCCTTTGCCATGGATACAACCTTAGCCTCTCTATCTTCTTGGTCAACCCAATCAAGGTCCTTGTCACTAAAGACTAGATCTGTAGCCTTAGTGATCCACTTAGACTTTGGATCAACCTCCTCTAGCATGATCGAGGTGGAGTCATTGTCAAAAATATTCTTGTATCTGAGATGAAGGTTGTAATGAACATATACTAGATCATTCAACCTCTCTACAAATAGTCTATTGCACCTCTTGGAGTGTATGTGCTCAAATATACTCCAATTGCACTCACAACCAAAAGAATTGCATGGTTGGCTCAATATGTGAATGACAATATTATGAAGGTTTTGTGTTTTAGCACCAAACATATGCCACCATTTATCTGAGATGAGAAAAAGAAATAAAATCAATCTCATTTCCAACTTTAAGTTTCACATTTCAAGTTTCAAGTTCATTTAATAATAATATAAAATGAGGAAAATTATGCCCTTAAATATATTTTTACCTAGTTGTAATGTCATCCTACTATCTTTTCACATTTTACGTACAAAGAGTTCTCCTTGTCCAAAAATAAAGTTATTTATCTCATGGACTATCTGTGCAGTAATAACAGGTGTCATTTGCTCTATCACTAGGTAGAGCCCACCAAGAACCTCATCATCTATGTGGAAATCATGACAAAATTGGAAGCCGGATTTAGGAAATATGTGGTTGCATGGAGGGGCCTATGAAGTTGGTGGTGCCATCTTCTATCAATGATCTCCCAAATGGGATGATACTTATCCTCAACTCCCCCATAGATGGATATAATGGCCTCTTTGGCCCTATCCATGCCCTCATAAATGTAGCCCATTGTGGGCTTCTCCCCACTAGCAACTCGTAAGAGAACTACCAAGGGCTCGGTGAAATACAAACATTGTGAAACATTAACTTAAGTGTGAATGAAAATAAAAAATAAAAAATAAAAACATAATGTAGAATTAAATTTTAGCTTCATAATCTCTACAATAGGAACCCAAAAGCCTAGCTCATAAAAAATACAATTTTCTACATCAATCCCCACAGTGATTGTATCATAGGATGAGGAAGTCCAATCCTCACCAACAAACATACGCCTCAAAGCTTCCTTTGATTGAGTCAAGGATTGTAATGTGGCAAAACTAGTGGAAAATCTAGTGATGCTAGAATGAGCCAACTCCCTCAACCCCATGTATTGCCTCATTATGCTAAGGACCCATGTGTGATTGTATACAAATTTGCAAATGTTTTTGGCCATATCCACACATTTTTTGACCCATGGAAGCTTGCCAAGATCCTCCAATATGAGGTCAAGGCAATGGGCAGCACATGAAGTCCAAAATATAGTTGGGTGCCTCTCCATCAATAGTTTACTAGCAGCAACATAATTTGTTGCATTCTCATTCACCACTTGAATCACATTCTCTTCACCTACCTCTACTATGACCTCCTCTCAGGCCTCACAAAGGTATGTGGAATTTTTTACATGGGTAGAAGCATCAATGGACTTGATGAACATGGTGGCACCTAAAAAAGAAGAAAAATCAATGATTCAATAAATTAAAAAAAAAACATAAATTAGCCATATTAATCACTAAATTAATTTCAAATTTCAAATTATTCAATGCATTTAGGGAAGTACAATTACTTGTGGAGGAAACAAGAAAATTGAGCATCATGCTATTTCTCCTACTAGTTCAACCATCGGTCATGATGGTACAATCCTTCTTGCTCCATAGCAAGCGATATTCCTCTATTTGGGCTTTTACATCAACCACCTTTTGACTAAAAAATGGGCCCTTTAATTCATCTTCAGTAGGGGCTTTGAACCCTGCCCCATAAACAGTTATGACATCAACCATATTTTCCAAAAAGGAGACCTAAAACATGTCATAAATAAATTAAATAAGATAAGTATTGTAAAATGGAGAGTTTAAAATTAAATTTGAATTCGACACACATCTAGATTCTACATATAAAAATTCATGAGACAAAGAAATTAAGAATGTTATCAAACTATAAATTTTAAAAAAATTAAACAAAAAAGAATTACTTGGTTGCATGGAAGGGAATGGTGCAATAATACCAAAAGTCTACAATTGATTGTTTGGATGCATCATGTGCCTCCTTGTTCCAATCCATACTCTCAAGCGACGGTTGGGAAATAGGAGTAGTGAATGGAAAAAAATATGAATCCATCATAGATTTATGAATTCTAGGACCAATGCTAACACTCCCACTAACTAGTGGCAACACTAGCACTACCAGTAGTACCAACACTGGTAGAAGCATTAGCACAAGCACAAGCACTAGCACTAGCACTAGCACTAGCAATAGCACTAGCACTAGGATGGAATGGAGGCATGGAAGAAGCATCTCCAACACCACCAATGCTATCCAACTCCCCCCTCTACCTATTTTTCATTTCTTTTTGCACTTCAAATGATTCTAATTGCACTTGCACCTCACAAATAGCCTTAGAAGTTGCATGAGGGCATCCCAATGCATCATGGGTGGATATGCATGCAATATGGTATTTCAATTTGTTTATGCCTCCATGAAAAAGTGTTTTGTAATATTTACTTTTGGCCTCTCCTTTTTTCTGCTTGGGAAAGATTTCAGCATGTTTCCAAGCAAGGCCTTTTCTAGTTGTGGTTGTAGAAATTATGAAAAAATAGGATTTGAATTGAAAATGAAGGCTATTGCAATAAGAAGTAGGATTTCTAAATTTATTTCAAACAAAAGTAGGTTTGTAAAAAAATAAATGCAAACTACAAAAAAGAAGAAATTTTTGTTTAAAAAACACAAAAATTAAAAAAATAAAGCTTACCTCTTAGATTAGGATTGAAATGAAATGAAAACTCCTTCCAATCATTGGTAAAGAGCTATCAATGCACCTCCTTGCTGGTATGAAGTTTTCCAAATGCGATTTGATGATGGATTTATCTTCTACCTCCTTGCTGATTGCATTACAATGCTCTCTTATTTTTTCTCACAACTCTCTTTTCTCCTCCTATTTTTCCAAAAAAATGAAATGAAGTTGATTTTAGGGCTGTGGAGGAGATATAAGTAAAAAAATCCCACTTTCATCACTTATTTTATGGTTTTTTTCTTTTCTTTTTGACTAAGCCTTTGTTGGCCAAGTCTAGGCGACGGGACTCACTCAAACTCACCAAGTCTGGGAGACTCGATGAGTCTCACCAAGACTCATTCGGACTCGACATCAAGGATTCTGAGCTCCAAGCCCCCTTGACTCGGTTGGGGTGACTTGAACCAGGACTTGCCAAGTCTGGGCGAGTTTGATTTCTATGATTAAAATATTAAACCACTGCTACATTAAGATATTTAGGACTATGAAGGTAAGCCTTTATTAGAATAAATAAATAAATCCAACTTCACCATTCTCAAAAGAATCACATTACACTTCTTCCATATCATGAATTTTGCAACAAAAAACTCAATCATATCCATAGCTTTAGTATACTTTGAAAGCTCTTTGTGTCTTAGATATTTCCATAACCTTCATAGATTTTTCTTAACCTTTGCATTCAGGCTTTATATCTTTAGTTAGAATTGATATTGAACTAGATGTCTTTAACATGACAATCCCACCATTCTCTTCAATCATTGGTGAAACCTTTTAATATCATTTTCTTGTCTTTAGAAGAAAAAATATATCATACTTAGAGTCAACTAAAAAACCTTCTAAATATGGTCTTCATTTTGTTCAACCCATACTTTGAAATGATGATGCCTCAAATATCAGAGGATACTTTGTTCCAAATTCCTGCCTTCTGATGACATTAAGAAGCCTATGATTCATCTTTCTATTTACAGAATATTCTTGAAACAAAATTAGTTAAGGTATCAAATGAGAGAGGTTGGCCACTCCTTCCATGTTCCATGCACCATCCATGTTAGATAACTTTTAATGCATGATTCTCAAAAATCTACAGGATCTTTCTGTCAGTACATCCCTCATCGATTCTCTTGATGTCTGAAGACTTATCCTTAAGTTCCATAAAAAATGAATGACGCTCCTAATTTTTATTATGAAACTATTACCCTACAGACTGTCCTCATGTTCTAAGTCACTCCAACACATAACTTCTTGATGGCCTGTTGACTATTCTAATTTGATGACTACCTTGTTCCCTATGAGAAAAAGTCATTTTCTATCCTTTTCCTTGTCAAGGGTTTTGCACTGAAGACTTCATGGGGTTTTATTTTCATAGACTACCACTATTCTTTGAGGAGCCTTGTCCCTGCATATTTCCTTAAACTTTGTTCTATGCTATTCTAGAAGAGCATTTTACCAAGCATTCCACCAATCTCCCAAGTGTGAAACCAAAATTTCATCCATGTGAGGAAATCTCTTATGAATGGTGGATAAAACATCACACCCTATGAGTAACATTTGTGCATGATCTAATAGTGACCTTCTACCATTTTTACAGAAGACTTCAATTATATCATGCAAAAATATCTTCTACCTGACTCATTATACTTCATTGGAATTCATATAAGTCTATCACTATTCTATCATCTCACAAGTCAGGAGTAAACTAACTCCTATAATAGTTGAAGTTTCTTTTGTAGCTTTCTAATGCCAGTGAATCGAATCCCACATGGTGTTTTGATATTTCCATGATTAGGGATATCTCCATACAGAAATATGTATGTCAACTCTAAGCTCATAATCCTTGAGGATAAAATGCCTTCTGAAGACATTAAGAAGCCTATGATTCATCTTTCTATTTACAGAATATTGAAACAAAATTAGTTAAGGTATCAAATGAGAGAGCCACTCCTGTTCCATGCACCATCCTGTAGAAACTTTTAATGCATCAATCTACAGGATCTTTCTGGTACATCCCTCATCGATTCCTTGATGTCTGAAGACTTATCCTTAAGTTCCATAAAAAATGAATTCCTTTTTTATTATGAAACTATTACCCTACAGACTGTCCTCATGTTCTAAGTCACTCCAACACATAACTTCTTGATGGCCTGTTGACTATTCTAATTTGATGACTACCTTGTTCCCTATGAGAAAAAGTCATTTTCTATCCTTTTCCTTGTCAAGGGTTTTGCACTGAAGACTTCCATAGACTACCACTATTCATTGTCATATTTCCTTAAACTTTGGCTATTCTAGAAGAGCATTTTACCAAGCATTCCACCAATCTCCCAAGTGTGAAACCAAAATTTCATCCATGTGAGAAATCTCTTATGAATGGTGGATAAAACATCACACCCTATGAGTAACATTTGTGCATGATCTAATAGTGACCTTCTACCATTTTCAAAGACTTCATTATTCATCAAAAATATCTTTATGACTCATTATACTTCATTGGAATTCATGTCTATCACTATTCTATCATCTCACAAACATCAGGAGTAAACTAACCCTATAATAGTGAAGTTTCTTGTAGCTTTCAATGCCAGTGAATAAAACTAGATCCCACATGGTGTTTTTTTATCTTCTTTAGGGATTCTCCATAAGAAATATGTATCTTGTCTCAAGCTCATAAAGTTTGGATTCAATGCAAAGACTAAGGCTAGTGAATACTACCTGAGATTGTTCATGCTCCTAGAACTTCTCCAAGCTGGTAGTCCCATGCCATGTTTTTAGTAAACTTTCTTGAAACTGCACTGTCACACTTAATTTTCTTTCCTTCTATTCATCAAGGATTCATACTAACTATCACAAGCTATACAACCCATATTTACAAAACTACATTTGTCATTGTTATGGAAATATCATGTGCATGGGTGTGTAGACTGCCCTTGTCTTTGTGCCACATGTCTATCTTCAAGATATTGAATTTTGATGAGGGTATTAGAGATGGCTAAGTATCCATTATGACCTTTCATACCTCATTCATCACTTGGTTTATGAAATTAAACTACAACAAGCATTTGTACATAACCCTATCAACACTATATCTCTATTTAGAGCAACAATAAACCTTTAAAATGATTGTCACAAGATACCTTATTCACGTTCTCCTTACATATCTAATGGAATCCTTTACAAGATATTAAGCAACAAATGGAAGACAATATTTCTATCTCAAACACTCTATATTGTTGACTAGAAAATCAGACGTTGAAACAACTACTTAAAAACCTTTGAACATGTGGGCATTACCTATCACAAATTTGTGGAACTTCTCGTGAAACCTCCTCCCTATTCTGCAACATGGTGTATAGATGCTTCCAAGTGTGAAAAGTGCAAAGCTAGGGTAGGAAGAGTAGGTCTCGTGCCAAAAATGAAGGCTCTTTCAATGTGCCATACTCCCTTTCCTTTCTTCCTCAACATGGAAGCAACTATAACAAGGAAACCAACCCAAGAAAACTTCTTTAAAATGTGGCTAAGGACTTTTAAAGATAAACAACTTAACTTTTCATCCTCTTGGTATTAAAACATAACCAAAAAAAAAAAAATCCTTTTAAGGAATTGGCACCTAAGAATTTTTGGAAAATACTTTGTGCCTTCAAGAACATGACTTTAGAATCATAAGATCCATTAGTTACCAAAAAAATTAATGACCATGAGAAATGTTCAAGAATCCCTCAAATACAACGTAGACCCTACACACATAAGCACTCCAAACAATATCCAAAATAACTAGTATTTTCCTATGGTATTATACAACTAAAAATTGCTTAAGGGTTCTAGGTAGTTTTTTCATCTTATTAGTTATGTGAGGAAGAATTGGATGATTATCCCTTGATTGCTTAGATGAATTAATTGGTTTCATGTGATGTATCAATGAAAACATTAGTTTCATGTAGTTGCATGGATGGATACAAAAATCGTATGTAGTTTTATGGAGGGATATATTATTTTTATATGCATGTATGCTTTAGATTTATGGTGATTTGGGTCTACATGTAATTGTGTGTTATAGATTCATGGTGATTGGGGTTTCAATGTACTTTCATGTTATAGATTCAAGGTTTTTTAGATCTAAACATAGTTGTATATTGTAGATTCATGGAGATTTGTGTTTGCATGTACTTGCATGTTATAGAATCATGGTTATTTAGATCTAAGTATACTCATATGTTTTATATATAGAATGAAAGTATATGTTCTCTTATGTTACAAATTCATGGAGATATAGATCTACATGTGCTTGCATGTTGCAAAAACATGGTGATATATTTATGTGGTATTGTATAATTTGGAGTATGAATTTGATGGTTGCATATTTTTTGGATGTCTTTTAATGGATTTTCATTTACATGCATTCTTTCAAGCATGGCTGGAGACTTGTTTAGTAGCCTCTAGTTCCTAATTTGTAGCTTTCTTAGAGTTGAGGATTTACAATACTTTATATCAAAGTATGTTTTGTATCTAATAAATAGACTATGGGAAGGCTCTACATGTATTTGGTTATACATAGTTTTTGTGGATCCAAGTTGCAAAATTTTGAGATCTATGAGTTTTTTGGTTTTTATTTGTTTTTAGTAGGATTTTTAACCAATTATTTAACCTTTAGACACTGCATGTGCAATATTATGTTTTGAGTGTAGTTGTGAATTCTATTTTATTAGCCTTTGGACGTCATTGATTATTAATATATTGATTAGCATATAAGTGGTGAGATGGACATTTAAGGGACCCTCTTGAAGCTGACATAGAAAGGAGGATTCTTTAGGTACAATTAGTGGTGTCATGGAAATCTCTTTGTTCTATCTATGTATGATTCGTGAGAGTTTTTTTGATAATTATTTTAATCTATCAACATAGTATGGTTATATTCACATGGAAAACTTGTTTCCATGAAGAGATTTAGTGTAATTGGAATAATTGGTTGATTTTTTGGTTATGGTATTTTATTTTTATAAAAATGGTTTAGAGGATGAGTGGTCTTGTGCGATTATGGACTCTTGACTACCAACTAGAGTTTTGGCATGATATAATTATCCTATAAGAATATCTACCAATTAGAGATAGATGACCTTATAATGAGAATATGTAAACCATAGTGTTATAAGAACATTCTTGGAGTATACAATAATCATGTAGTGAGAGAATCAACTATGATTTGGAGGTAGTATTCTAAATGTTGATTGAAGTGATCAATTCCTTGAAATAGCTCTTAGATATTACTATTATAGTTTGATTTTGGTTGGCAAGAAATAATTATGTGTACCTAGTTGCTAGATAAATTTTGGCAAGGCTAGAGATATCTTGAATTTTGAGATCACTGATGTAGAGTAGGGCTAATAAAACCCAAAAAAACCTTAAACAAGTGAATTTGTTCATCAAAAAGTGGGGTTTCCTTCACAAACCCTCATTCTTGCTTGTAATCTCTCAAAAAGGAAAATTAGACATGTATTTTGAATCATACTTGATTTGCAGAAAAGGAGACACATTTAGGATACTCATTTGGCCATTCTTACACATCCAAAAATAAGGTAGGGTTGTTGTTGCAAGTATGAGCAAGTTTGGTGGTGTTGTCATTAATGTTGTCATTGATGTCAACACAACTTAGTATGATGCAAATTGTGAATGTATAGTTGAGATTCTATTGAGATGGTGTGAGTACATGGAGCTATCCTTATGATGTTGCATATGTGCTGTTATGATGAGTTTCAAGTGCTTTTGAGAAAATTAATAAAGAGAGAAATTAGAGTTATGAATGTGTTTAGAATGTGCTTCGGTATGTGATCCACATTTCTCCTGTGTTGATCCCATGCTTGTGCGGATCTGAAGGTTTTCTATTGGTGATCTAGTGGTGATATATCTCAAATTGTAGCTTCTGGTTTGATGGGATGTGAAAGCTACGTTCACCAGTGTGTGAACTATTCTGGCAGAGTTGGTCTTATGTGGACTAGGATAAATGTTTTTGCTCCTCAGTCCTTCAATGTTCTATTTCAGATCTTGCAGATCTAGAATATGCTTTATAATGGTTTTCTCTTGGTTCTAGCAAAGATACATGTGGTTTGGTGATTTGAAAGTCAAGTTTCAAAATTGTTGTATGTGAATGCATAGTTCAAATGGACTAATGGAAGGAGTTTGGTGTTCGAAGATTGTTGCACTTGCTGCGGATGTATCTGAAGGAACCTGAGATGTGTTCTTGTATATAATGAAGCGTGTTGTATCATCCGCATGTTATCTTCTTATTGAGAAGAATGTACATCAATGTTCATTTGTGTTTTCATTAGGTTTGGCCAACCTAGTGTTTACACTTCATTTGAAGAATTAAATTTAATTAAGGAAATGTGTGGTTGATCTAAGACATTATTTTTGGTCTTGGTTAAGTATGTTTTATTGGTCCACTCTCATTCCTTTCCACTACGAGAATGTTGAGTTGCTGACCTAATTTGAATTTATGAAATGAAGCTTATGTCACCAACCTTGGAGAAAGTTTATAATGTTGAAGATGGTATAAATGCAAGTCGAATTGTGAAGAATTGGATGGTGATGCAAAGTGATGAAGTAAGCCACAAATCAAAAGAGAAGTGTGTGGAAGTGAGTTGAAGCAGCACTACATTGTGTTAGATTCCTAAAGGAATTGAATTGAAGGATTTTGCAATCTTCTAATCAAGGCTGCAGATGTGTGTAAATTTTCGTGGTGGATCTTTTATTCTCTTTTGTATCAGTAGGCAGTGAGCCTCCCTATTGGACAATGAGTCCTTTATGTAGGCAGTGAGCCTTTGTATTTGGACAATGAGTCCTCTTCTGGGAAGTGAGCCCCTGGTAGTGAGCCTTTGTATTCAGTTTTATAATCTCTTTATATTGTGAGTTAATCCTCATGGTGGTTTTTCCCTTATTGTTTCCATGTAAAAATCTGGTGTTCATTGTGTTGATTTTACTTTCTGCTATGTGTGTTACATGTTCACACTTAATAACAGAATAGTGCAATTGTGGAATTGATAAGTGTTGAAGTTTTAAGTTTGAATTTTTGTGACAACTAATTCACCCCCCTCTTATTTTTCTTGTTCCTTTTAATAGTTTCTTTGTACGAAGGGGTTCAAAATTTGACTGTTCTACTTCTATGATGGTTTTTTTTTTACTATCTACACCCAAATGCAAACAATCCTTCATTAGTAACTTCATAAAAATGAAAAAATATGAAATATACTCTAAATATTTTTTAGATAACCTCAAAACATAACTTTTCACCAATTTTTAGAGATTTTTGATAAAGGGAAGAAAATATATGGAATTTTCTTGTTCATTGGAAACCCTAGGGAAAATTCAGACCTGCAGTTACAGAAAATGCTATAATTTTATCTAAAATTAATGAAATTTATCCAAACCAAAACCAAATGAAAGCTAACTCAATTATATTTCCAACCATACCATGTGCATGTCATACAAAGACCATAAAAATCTGTACCACTTGAAAGAACAAAACTATTACAAGAAAAATGAACAAAAAAATTGCTCCAAATTAATTTCAATTTTCATTCCCATCTTTTCCAACCTTTCCAACCTTGGAATTCGTATTTACAATATGTATTTATGATTTCCTAGGAATTTTTCAACTACCAACCACCCACAACTAAATTCCTAATCAAAGTTGTAATCTTAATGCATTTTTGACAACTTTCACAATGACAACTTTTACAATTTTTTTGACATCATGTGCATTATGACTTTAAAACATTCTAAAATGGTCTAGAATGACTCCAAATGATCATTAATGGTCCAAAATGACCTTATTTACATAAAAAAAATACAAAACAAGAAAAAAAACCAAATTTGAGCATGAGAGTGCTCCTGCACCATACTCCTAAGGGAAAGAATAACTCAAGTCCACTTGAGTGCATGGTTTTTTTTTCCTGGTCTTCCAATTATTTTGCACTATTGCCTTAGTTTCTTCTTGGTTTTTTTTGTGTATTCCACTTGTTTTCTATAGGTTGTCTTCTTAGCTCCTCTTCTTTCTTCCTTGCAAGGTATTCCTCTTGTGGCCCCCTCCTCTGAACTTGATCTCTTTCAAGAGCCTACTTCTCAATGAGTTGTATCTCCTTGTTTAACAAATCTATACATACGTAGTCCAATGAAAGATTAGAAATAAAATATTGAGACCTTGAGGTCTCCTCTTTATCTCCTTGCACCAAAAACTCCACTTCAACGCCCAAGAGATCCTCCATGTGTGCTACATTTTAATAACAATCTTCATACACTATATGCACTTCTCCTTCTTTAGACTCTTTTCCATCTTCATTTTCATTTGCTGCACCTATAAACACATACTCACACAAAGAATTAGTTTCAAAAACACAAGATTTTATTGTCTCTTTAGATGCTTTTAGCACCCTTCCTTTCAACATATCTTGCAACTCATCTATTCTTGTTGTTGTCATCTTTTTCCTTCTTCTCCTCTGAATGATTTTCTTGATAGGCCAATTTATCCTCTTTTTTATTGGTAAATTCCAACCACTTTCCTAGTTTGATCTCTCAAGCAACTGCTGCATCTCAAGTTCCATTCTTTCTTTAATTTATTTTTTAATTTTTTCCATTTGTTCCAAGACTTGCCTCAACTCTATGATCTCTTGCTCAACATTTATTTGTTTTTCCTTCTCATTTTTCTTCTTCACCTCACTTTTTTTTTTTTTTTTTTTTTTCTTGCTTGGTATCTCCTTGCTCTGTAAATTTCCATGAACAAATCTCCTCAACATTTCCATTCTCCTTTCTCAAAAAAGTCTTTTTCACCTTTCTTCTTCTTTTCTTCATGATACTTCACCTAAATTCCCTCCTTTCTTCACTATCTAGTCTCTTGGCATCCAAGTTCTTGCTTCAACCTGCAAAAAGATAATACATAAACTCCAAAAATTTATCTTGCCTATATCTTCATACTCTGATACCAATTTGATGTAGGGTACAGGTAATTAAACCCAAAAAATCCTTAAACAAGTGTCTTTGTTCATAAAAAAATGGGTTTTCTTTCACAAATCCTCATTCTTGCTTATAACCTTTTAAAAAGGTAAATTCAACATATCTTTTGACTTAGACCTAATCTACAGAAAATGAGACCCATTTAGGATACCCATTTAGCCATTATTACACATCCAAAAATAAGGTATGGTTACTTTGTATAGAGGGACTCAAAATTTGATTGTCCTACTTCTAAGATGGTTTTTTTTTACTGTCTACATCCAAATGCAAGCAAAATTTTATTAGTAACTTCATCAAAATGGAAAAATATGAAATATACTCTAAAGGGTTTTTAGATACCTAAAAACATAAATTTTCACCAATTTTTAGAGATTTTTTATGGAGGGAAAAAAATATATGGATTTTTTTTGTTCACTAGAAATTGTAGAGTAGATTCAAACCCGCTATTACAAAAAATGTTATAACTTTCTCTTAACTTAATAAAATTTAACCAAAGCAAAACAAAATGAAAGATAACTCAATTATATTTCCAACCATACCACATGAAGGTCATAAAAATCTTGTACATATCCGTACCACATGAAAGAACATGACTGTGATAGAAAAAATGCATAGAAAATTTACTCCAAATTGATTCCAATTTTCATTCCCATATTGTCCAACCTTCCCAACTTTGGGATTCATTTTTAGAACATGTATTTATGTTTTTCCAAATATTTTCCAACTACCAACCACCCACAACTAACTTCCTAATCAAAGTTGTAACTTTAATGCATTTTTGACAACTTTCACAATGACAACTTTTACAATTTTGACAATTTCTTTGACATCATGTGCATTATGACTCCAAAACATTCTAAAATGGTATAGAATGACTTCAAATAATCACTAATAGTCCAAAATGACCTTATTTACATCAAACAACACAAAACAAGACAAAAATCTATTGATGGTGTTTTCTGCACAACAACAATTCAGACAAAATACAAATATTCTCTCTTGAAAGATAAATCTCTATCAGCAAGCCTCAAGAGATAACCCCAAGGTCTCTAATGTCAAGTCTTGACACTACATAAACAACTCAGTGATAATGTGAAAATGTTGGTAATCACAAGAGGCCTTACAAATGAACAATGTTGGAAGTGTACTTTCATCAAATGTAGCAATATGGTGATGCCTTCAATCCTAAAACTAACCTAGATTCAAAATAAACAGCAAAAGAGATAAGAGTTTCACAAAGATTTCTAAGACTAAAACCTAAGATCAATCACAAAAATGATGAATGTTGCAGATGGATAGATCCCCAATGAAACCAATCTCTATTTGATCAAGGACAAGCCTACAACTCCATAAAAACAGTGCAATCTTCTAAGGAAACTGAAGATTTTCAGACTTTGAACATTCATCCACATTCCCAATAACTGACGTAATGTAAACAAACATCTACAATTGAATTTAGCACAAAATAAGGCCCAAACTAACTTTACACAACAAATTACAATCAAAAAATTGCTAAAAGTATGGATTGGAGATCAATCAACATCATTAACATTTTACCATCATTGCAAAAGAACTGAAATCTAGCATCTAACATTGAGAATTGAGAACAAGAAACCATAAACTGTCAAAGATAAATACAAAGTTTGCCAAATCAACAATTCAACTGCATTACTTCTCCAGTATTACATAACAATTTCAAGTCTCTCCTCTCCTACTGCTACTGTCTTCTCCCAACTTGGCCAATTTTGGCTTTTTACAGCCTCAAACCAGCTATTCTAACCCAGTCTCTTTTTACAAATGAGAAGGGACTAGCCTTTTATAGAAAATTATATTTTGAATCAAAGGCCAAGATTAAATTGATTCAATAGCATAAATTACACTTCTAGAAGCATCCATCAGTTACATTTAATTTGGGAGCTCATGGTACACCATCATCCACTTGCAAAAAATTAGTTACATCATGGAACAATGAGAAAACAATATTATGCCATCCTGTCATTAATGAAAATTTTGATTGGATGATAAAATTAGCTTCACATGTCTTCCAGAAACTCCTTCCAGCTGTAGACAGTTTGGACATAAATTCTGATATAGGCCACACTTTTAATATTTGAATTGAACTCTTCTAGATTTCCCCTTTTGGTACGAATCCATATGCAAGTTCCCCTTTTAATATTTATTTAATCCTGAAAAATAGATATCATCATTAGTAGCTCACATGTTAAAAATCCAATCCAAATTAAACTTGAATAAAATTTTGGCCTTTCAAAAAATTTACATATTTTTTGAAAACTTTCCATTTTGGGAATTTTTTTATTTTCAAAATTTTTTCTCCATCTCAAGAATTTCATTTTCAAGAACATTTTAAATTTTTTTAAAAAAAAATCATTTTTGGAAAAATTGCATTTAGGAAAAATTTCGTTTGGGAAAAAAATTCCATTTTTGGAAAAAAAATGGAAAAATTTCTATTTTGGAAAATTTTGGATTTTTGAGGGGTCTTGGAATTTTCCAAAAATGGAAATTTCAGGATTTTGAAGGGGTCATGGAAATTTCAGGATTTTGAAGGGGTCATGAAAATTTCAGGATTTTCCATCAGGGACGAAAATCCTTGAATTCCCTACAAGGTCAAAATCCCCTAAACCTCATAACTTTTTTTCTAGAAGGAATTTTGAAAAAAAAATCAAAAAGCAACCCTGCCTAATTTTTTGTCCTCTAACCATGGGTGCAAAAAAGAAAAATTTCCATTTTTAGAAATTTTTAGGATTTTGAGGGATTTTGGAATTTTCCAAAAATGGAAATTTTGGGGATTTCCGTCAGGGACGGAAATCCCCCAATTCCTTGCAGGGTCAAAATCCCCTAAACCTCATAACTTTTTTTTCTAGAAGGAATTTTCAAAATGTTCAAAAAGCAACTCAGCCTAATTTTTTGTCCTCTATCCATAGGTGCAAAAAATATTTACATATAACATTGAAAATTCACTTCAAAATCCCCATTTTCAAATTCCAAGACAGACAAATTTCTCCTAGAGCCTCAAAATATTGTCCTCATCAAACCCAGTCTAGACTTAATCCCAAAATAACCTCCCAAAAAGAGCAAAACCAAAATTTGACCAAGAAAAGAGGCAGAGATGCAAAAGAAAAAAGAGGGTCCTCGCCTCCGGTGGGGCGTGTGTGTGAAAATTGCACAACAAAACCCAAACTTGAGCATGAGGATGCTCCTACACCAATCACATGTTTGAATAATGAGTCCCTTAACATGGTTTTAATAGGAATACCAAGGAGCATACACCTAGAGTTGGGAATGAGTTCAACATACTTGGTGGAAAATGATTTGATAGGTATATCCCACCTATTTTTAGATGATTTATTTTCTCATGGATCTTGAGTTGTAAAGTCAGTTCTAAGGACAAATTAGAATAGTAAGAAGCAATCTTTGTGACTATGAGATTATTTTATTGATGTCATAATGTATGATGGTATGGTCTTGCTTTTAGCTAAGAATATTACAAATATTTTTATTATTTTATCTATTGCTATTGTGTTTGACCTTTAGGTTGAATGGTAGATGTTAAGATGGCTTTTCTATGTGGGAATCTGAAGAAAAATGTACTTTTCATAGTTAGAGCACTTGGTGAAAGGTGGACATGGTCTAAATGATATCTCTATGATTCAAGTTTTATCTTGGTTAAGTTTTTATTCATATGTTTAGAGTTAAGATTTATATAGAGCTAATTAGATCACTATATTTGTGCTAATCATAATGGTGATCAAATAATATTATTTAAATAATTTAATTTTAGTAATGGCATGGATATAAATAACTTGGAAGAGCTATATCTGTCTTAACATGGAGATCAAGAGGGAGAGTGAGAAGGAAACTTTAGTTTAGTTAGTGGGTATGTGCTGGATCATCATGGAAAAAACAAGCCTTTAAGTGGCAAAAAATTTAGAAAAATCAGAATTAGGCAACTTGACGTAAAAATTTGAATAAGTTATCTATATTATTTCAAAAATATGTAAGAATAGAATCTGTAGTAAATTGAATGTAGTTTCTAAACTTCTAGGTTTTTTAATCTATTTGGTGAGAATTTGAAATTTCAATGTAGTAGTACTTAAATTTCAGGGAAAAAATAAGGTGTGTTTGACCACCCTAACCACAATAAAATGATAATATTTTTATAAGATTTTAGATATAAGTAGAGGAATCATGTCATGTGATGCATATTTTTGTAATTTTTTAAAGTAAATAATTAATTATGATTTTTTTATTACAACTTTTAAAAAATATAAAAACTTGTATGTTTTACCACCTTAACTTGGTCAAAACTTCATGAAATTCATTTTTTTTTAATCCTATAGTATGTGAAGCATAAAATGTGACACATGTTTTGGATTCAAAAAATATTATACTGTTTGAAAGCTATATATGTTTTTCAATCAGCCTATCAATTAGAACTTTAGTCGTAATTCAAATAGAAAATGAATAATAATTACTTTTTTAATTCAAAGTAAAGTATAATTTATATTGGTGGAAAGATGAGAATCTCCTTTAAAAACGCTTTTCGTTTCATCAATTTTGGGTAAAAAAAATCGTCAGCCACATACCCATCATATTGCCACTTTTTGGCCCATCATAATCCTGCACATACCCTAGTAGAAGTATAATAATTCTCTTTTATAGAAATTCAATTTATAAAATTATATATTAATGGTTGTTCTTCAATACTAGATGATATAGAGGACATGGGCCACATCCTTTTATATGAGTGGAGTGTTGGCAGCACAAGGGCGAATCAGTTGTCACAAAAATTTAAACTTATTAAACTTCTTAACCCTTATTCTCAGATATGATTAACAACCATGAAAGAATAAATCATCAACACATCAAAAACACACATAACACCAAGATTTTTTTATGTGGAAACCCTGTTAGGGGAAAAACCATGGTGGAGGTTAGTCCACAAGATTATACCTTGTTAAAAGTATAAAAAATAAAATGGGGAATGCACATGCATTCAGTCACACTATCTAGAGCTCATTGCTCAATTACAACAAGGATTACTACCCAAAGGAAGACACACTGTCTTACATAAACATTCATATTACATTCGCAGGATTTTGAACTAAGAAAATAGCATATGCTAATGCCTAATTATACTTTTGGTTAAGCACATAAACACTTCTTCACTCTTCTTCACACTCTGCTCTGCCTTCGAAAGATTTAGAACATTATTCATGCACACCATACATTCAAATGGTATAAACAATTGATTATATATATTTGCAACAAGAAATTACATCGTTACATGTTGGCTTCAACAAAATAATAAAATGAATATAAACTATCAACCCAAATCAATAATTATCAATGTGAATCAACCAAAGTTAGCCACAACATAGTGAAGACCCAAAACAATGTCCTCAAATAGAAAACACCTTCAAAAGTTATTCCTCGAAGATCCACAACACGCTACAACCACCTTGTCAACCATGAACATGAAAAACATGAACACGCAAGAGAAAATCACCAATGGCGGGCACACTGATCAATGCAGACATGCAACATAGATAGAAAATTATCTAGAAACATTCAAAAAAATCATGAATCACCAGAGAAGCATCCACAACAACTAAACTAACCAAAATCACATCATCTTCAATCAGGAACATCAACTGAAGCAACAAAAAAACCTGTCAGAACACAACTACTCAAACTTGATCAAATCTTCATGTGGATCTTTGAAACTTAATGCGGATAAACTAGATATACTCGACAACAAGCCCTTTAGTCCACAACCTCTGATCATCAATGTACTGAGCTCGCCAATAAACTGAACTTCACTTCACTACTAACAACCTACAACTTATTTATTACAATTTTCTCAATATCCTCAACATATATAGCCTTAATGGCAATAATGTTGACATCAATGACAACCACATATCAACAACATAACCACAACATCCAACAATCTCCCCCTTTGGCATTGATGAAAACACATGATGTGAAAAACACCATCAACGCAACCAACTATCTCTTAGCACTTACTCCCCCTAAGGTTTTGACTCTATTCTCCTCAACTCTTTCACATGACTCTTCTCCCTGCATGACTCTTTTCCTCAAATAATTCACACTTTTTCACATGACTCTTCTCCCCCTTTGACATCAATGAAAAAGATCTACTTTCTCCACACAAGCTCTGAACCACATATCTGAATATCTGACTACTCCCCCTAGGTAGTAGCCACCACAACATCAATCCAGACCAAGATATGACTATGAAATGCATAGATTGATGCAAGTCAATGCATTTTAGTTCTAATTAGGAGGGGTGATCACCCCTAACTTCCCTTTGAGATACTCAAAAGTATCCTCAGGAAAAGGCTTGGTAAAGATGTCTGTAATCTATTCCTTAGTGGGTACATACTCCAATCTGACTTCCTTTTCACTCACCTCTCTCAAGAAGTGAAACTTGATAGATATATGCTTGGTCTTTAAATGCAACACCAGATTCTTAGAAATGTTAATTTTATCATAGAATATAGCAATAGGCTCATCATACACAACTCTGATATCTTTTAATATCTGCTTCATCCACAATATTTGAGTACAATTGTTAGTAGCAACAATGTATTATGCCTCTGTAGTAGATAAAGAAATGGTATTTTGCTTCTTACTTAACCATGAAATCAACTTCTTTCCCAAGAAAAATGCACCACCACTAGTAATTTTTCTATCAGTCACATCTCCAATCCAATCAACATCAGTAAAAGCACTCAAAGTAAGATCATCATCTTTAGGATACTATAGGCCAAAATCGATTGTTCCTTCGAGTATCTAAAAATATTTTTCTTAGACATGAGATTCCTTAGGATTAGCTTGAAATCTTGCAACAATACATACAACATTCATGATATCAGGTCTAGTTTGAGTTAAATAAAGAAATCCATCGATCATTGATCTGTATCTAGTCTGATTTTCTTTTAGAGAATCATCTTGTGTCAACTTACATCCGGTCACCATAGGTGTACCAAAAGGCTTTGAATATTCCATACCAAACTTCTTTAGCAATTCTTTCACATATTTGGACTAAGATATAAAGATCCCTTTATCTAACTAAGTAATTTGCAATCCCAAAAAGAATTTCATCTCTCTAATCATAGACATCTCAAACTCACTTTGCATCTCATCAACAAACTTCATGCACAAACTATCATCTCCTCCAAAAATGATATCATCAACAAAGACTTCAACAATCAAATCTTTATCATTATCAATCTTGAAATACATATTACTATCAGTAGTACCTGTGTTAAATCCAAGCTTCAACAAATACTTGTCCAATCTAGCATACCATGCTCTAGGGGCTTGCTTAAGTCCATACAGTGCTTTCTTCAATTGACAAACCATATCTCCCTGATTAATCAATTGAAATCCATCAGGTTGCTCAACATACACCTCTTCTTCCATTTCACCATTTAGAAATGTTGACTTGACATCCATTTGATAAACCTTGAAGTTTTTGTAAGCATCATAAGCAAGAAATAATCTCACAGCTTCAATCCTAGCAAGAGGAGCAAAAGTTTCTTCAAATTCAATTCCTTCCATCTAAGAATATCCTTCACACACTAATCTTGATTTTTTTCTAACAACTTCACCTTGCTCATTTAGTTTGTTTCTAAAGACCCATTTAGTTCCAATTACATTTTTATCCTTAGGTTTGGGAACAAGAATCCATGTATCATTCTTCTCAATCTGCAATAACTCTTCTTTCATTGCTTCAACCCAATGTTCATCTTTGCATGCTTCATTCACACTATTAGGCTCAGTTTTTGAAATCAAATAGTATTCTTCTACAATTTTTCTCCTAGTTTGAACACCTGTGATCTGATCTTCAAAATGATTTAATCTTCCATACCTTGGAGTCTTAAGATGTTCTTGAACTTTAGATTACTGTGATCTCTCTTCTATACTTTCACTAGTTTCTCCTTCCTCTTGATTTTCTTGATTCACTAGAATGATTTGAACTTGATTTGAAGTCTGAACTTTCTTTCCTTTATTTGTACTGTTATTTTGATCATTTGAATCATATCCATAGGTTTTGGATGGTTTAGCTATGTCTTCATCGACCTTGAAATTTGCACTTTCAACCATTTTCCTCAATCTCTTATTGTAGCACTAGTAGGCCTTGCTTTTAGTAGAATAACCAAGAAATTTCCCTTCATCACTCCTAGCATCAAACTTTCCTATATCTTCATCTATTTTGATATAGCATTTACTTCCAAAGATTTTGAAATATCTAACAATAGATTTATGACCATACCATAGCTCATAAGGGGTCTTACCAGTATCACCTTTGATTTGTACCCGATTGAGAGTGTAAATAGAAGTACTCATAGCTTCTCTCCAGTAGATATGAGGAACATTTCCTTCCAGCATCAAAGTTCTAGCATCTTCTTCAATTGTCCTGTTCTTCCTTTCTTCAATTCCATTTTTTTGAGGGGTCCATGGGGCAAATAATTGTTTCTTTATTCCATGCTCGTCACAAAAAGAATTAAACTCACCGAAAGTGAGTTCATTGCCTCTATCTGATCTCAGACATTTAATCTTCAGACCTATCTCTGTCTCAACCATAACTTTAAAGATCTTGAACTTCTCCAGAGCTTCAAATTTTTCCCTTAAGAAAGTAACCCGCATCATTCTAAAATAACCATCAATGAGTAGCATGAAATACCTGTAACCTTGTAAAATTATGACTCTAGAAGGACCACACAATTCAATATGCACAAGCTCCAACACTTCATTTGAACAATGTTGTTTGCTTTGAAATGAAATTCTAGTTTGCTTCTCTAACTGACATTCCTTGCATATAGCATTAGTAGGTTTTATCAACTTAGGAAGATCTCTCACAACTTGATTAGAACTTATCTTGATAATATTTTCAAAGTTAACATGACAAATTCTCCTATGCCACAACCAACTTTCATCAACTTGAGCAATCAAACAACTTTTACTAGCATCACTCAGGTGAAAGATATTACCTTTTTTTTGTATTTGATGCAAATAGACTTTCAGAACTCCCAAATATTCTACACTTTCCATCTTGAAATTGAAGATTGTATCCCTTATCTACCATCTGTCCAACACTTAAAAGATTATGCTTCAAACCTTCCACATATAGGAAATCATCAGTATTATGCTTACCATCAAGATAAATGCATTATCTAAAACATATTACACTAGCTTTGTCATCACCAAATTTTACAACACCACCATCATACTTTTCCAAGCTCATAAACTTATTTTTATCACCTGTCATGTGATGAGAGCATCCACTGTCAATTACTCATTCATATTTCTCTTCAACTCAAGCAACTAGGGTTTTCTCCACATTTGTACAACTACCAAATTTAGTAGAAATAGGATTATTTTCCTTGATAGCAATAAATAACCATTCGTCCTCACTTACATTCCCTTTATCAGATTCATCATTTTTCACACCTTCATCAGTAGCACAATAATACTTCATTTGAAATCTAGGCTTGTTAGGTCTTGGCTTAGGAACTCTTTTTGGACACCTTGATGCAAAATGACCTATCTTACTGCAAGAAAAACATTTAATAGGAAACTTCCCTTTATACTTACCTTCTCCTCTGGCTTCCCTTTTGACAATAAGTGCTTCAAGATCATCCAGTTTTCTCTCTTCTTCTTCAATCTCTCTCATTTTTGCCTCATACTTGAATACATTTCTAGAAGAACTTTCACTAGGATCATATCTTTGTTTATCCCTTCCAGAGGTAGTGGATTTGAATGCAGATTCTATCTTAGGAAGAGCATCACCAAATTCACTCAACTCAAAAGTAGTAAGCTTACCAATCAACATATCTCTGGTTACATTTGTTATAGTCTGGAGCTCCTCAATAGTAGTAGCTTTGACTTTGTATGAAATAGGCAAGGATCTAAACACTTTAGCTACAACCTTTGATTCTTCTAATTGTCCACCAACACATCTAATAGTGCACATAAGTTCATTCACTCTTTGCATGAAAGAGGTAATTTTCTCATCATCACCCATTCTCAACATTTCATATTTCCCTTTCAGGCTCTACAACTTAGCAATCTTCACATTAGGATCACCTTCATACAAAGTTTCCAACTTTTTCTAGATCTCATAGCAGTCTTCAAATCCATCACATTTGTCATCTCAGAATCAGTCAAAGCACTCAACAATGCTTCCTTAGCCCTGATATTGTACTTTGAATCCTTAATCTCAACAATAGTAGAGGGACCATTCTATGGAATAACATACCTATTGCTTGTGATGTTCTAGTAGGATTCACCAATGCATCTCAGATAACACTCCATTCAAGTCTTCCACAAAGAATAAGTTGTTTCATCAAATCTTGGACTATCCTTCTTATATGTCGCCATCTTGGATCACCTCAATCTATTAAACTTTTTCCAAGGAACTTGCTCTGATACCAATTGTTGGAAACACAAGCGTAGAAAACTGAGAAGGGGGGATGAATTAGTTGTCATAGAAATTCAAACTTATTAAAATTACTAACCCTTATTCTTAGATTTGATTAACAACCATGAAAACATAAATCATCAACACATCAGAAACACACATAACACCAAGATTTTTTTACATGGAAACCTTGTTAGGGGAAAAACCACAGTGGAGGTCAGTCCACAAGATTATACCCTATTAAAAATATAAAGAATAAAATGGGGAATGCGCATGCATTTAGGAACACTGCCTAGAGCTCACTACTCAATTACAACAAGGATTACTACCCAAAGGAAGACACACTATCTTATAGAAACATTTGGATTACATCCATAGGATTTTGAACTAAGAAAATAGCATCTGCTAATGCCTGATTACAGTTCCAGTTAAGCACAAGAACACTTATTCACTCTTCTTCATTCTTCTTCACACTCCACTCTGCCTTCAAAAGATTTAGAACATTATTTGCGCACACCATACATTCAAATGGTATAAATAATTTCTTATATATATCCACAATAAGAAATTACATTGTTACATGTCAGCTTCAAAATAATAATAAAATGAATATAAACTGTCGTCCCAAATCAATAATTATCAATGTGAATCAACGAAAGTTGGCCACAACATAGTGAAGACCCAAAAAAACATCCTTGAACATGAAACACCTTAAAAAATTATTCCTCAAAGATCCACAACACGCTACAACCACCTTGTCGGCCATGAACATGAAAAACATGAATACACAAGAGAAAATCACCAGTTACGAGCACATCGATCAATGCAGACGTGCAACATAGATAGAGCACGGTCTAGAAACATCCACAAACATCATGAATCACTATAGAATCACCCACAACAATTGAACTAACTAGAATAATATCATCTTCAATCAGGAACATCAACTGAAGCAACAGAAAAACCTGTCAGAACACAACTGCTCATAACTCGATCAAATCTTCATGCGGATCTCTGAAACTTAACATGGATAAACTAGATATACTCGAAAACAAACCCTTTAGTCCACAACCTCTGATCATCAATGTACTAAACTCGCCAATAGACTAAAATTCACTTCACCACTGACAACCTACAACTTATTTATTAGAATTTTCTCAATATCCTTGACATATACAACCTTAATGCCAATAGTGTTGACATCAATGACAACCACATATCAGAAAGATAACCACAACATCCAACATGGATTTGGTAGTATATTATGGTTTTGTATTAGAATAGACATTACAAAATCAATGGGAATCATATAAAGGTCTATGTGTCCATGTTGGACAAGTATTGAATTATGATATATATGTTTTATAGGTCTTTAAGTACATCAAAGTCTATTAGGGAGGACATACTTGTACAAGAGAGTGGATATAGGGACTTTCAAATGTAGGCTGGGCTAAAATTATGAATTGGAGGAGGTATACCAATGGATATTGTTGGTGTAAATAGGTGTTTTATCTAACTAGTTCACTAGTGGGTTCTTTTACATGTTTACTTAGTTCCTAGGGAATCTTTCTATAAGGTTGCTAGTTGTCATAAAATATTATCTTATCTTTTTAAATTTAATGATTGTGTCCTAAGTCATTTAATATTAATTTAGTTATCTCATGTCATAGGATTAAGACACTTTTCATGATATTTTCTAATCCTATGTCTCATCTTGGCTATATAACCAAGGGGTCTCATATGTAAATCAACAATCATACAATCATAATATATCATTTGCATCCTTTGATAGAAATAATTACTAATCTCTCTTGTGCTTTCATGAAGTTCCTTGATCTTGGGTGGATGTAATATACGGCCAAATATTGCATGGTGTATTCTATACCAACTCTTATAGGTACATGCTCACTCTATTTTGTGGTGTAGTTAGTTGGATGATAACTGGCTAAGTTTTGGTAGCTCTTTAGACTATTTTTTTAGAGGTGGAGTATGTGGAAGCTACTTAAGACTATTAGAAGCAATCTATTTTTGGAGCTTATATTTATATTTTGGTTATAATATGATATAGATGTGATCTATTATGATATTTAGCATGCCACTAGTATGGTAGAGTAAAATATTAATTATGTGTAGTTAGTTCACATTAATTTGTGGTTCAAGATGATACAATTCATAAAAAATTCAATGAGCATAGAGGATTTTAGATGGTGTATCTTAGTTATGGGCATTTAACCCATAGTTAATTTTGTTAGAACCAATTATGTTCTTTACAACATATATAATAAAAGGGAGAATATTCAAATTAGGTGTATTTTACACCTTATAAATCTTTTTAATAATATTATGAAATATTATTATAATGTTAGCTAGCTGAACATGAAAATATTTTAATATTATTAGTAGATGGATTCTCATGGATTTCACCCTTTGGGAAATCCATGAGATCCTCATATGCACTTGGTAGTTATATTGTGATGTGTGTAAGAGAGAACCTATATATGTAATATTTCTAAGAGTATCTATGGCATTATAAGATGCACAAGAGAATGTATAAAGCTTTCAAGAGCATGCAAGAAGGGGGATAAATAGTAGACTTGTAAGCTTTGAATAGCTAATAATAGTCATGTGTAAAGGGTGTAATAAGTAATTAGTCCATCATGGATGGTACTTAGGAGTTACTTATGACACCTTTGGTTGTGGTGATTAAAACATAGATTCAAAGTGAGTTAATTCTATTTTAGAGGCTACTCTCTTGAAGTGGATTATGATCACTTTTAGCATGGTATTTGGTGTCATTTTTGGGCCAATGGTATTTTCTTATGGAGGTTTTTTAGTTCTCGATGAGCCTATATACTAAGGATTTGGGATTGAGGTTAGTGGATTTAGATTGTACAAGGTTTATGCCATTTTTTCTCTAGGATTAAAGAGTGTTGATCACATTAAAGAACAAAGGTTTTGATATTGTATTGTATCACATTATTGTTGAATAATACATCGAGTATGTGTTCTTTGGAGGTTAGGTTTAGGGTTTTATTAAAGTGTATCTATATCACTTTTTTGTGTGGTTTCTCTATCATTCTTCTCTTATTCTTATTCTTTTCTAAAAGTTATTTTACATGTTAAAATGCTACTAAAGTTTTCTTAGATTAGATAACTTCTTTCTCCTTATAGAATTAATATGTAAAGTATCTACATTTTATTTTATTTTATATCTAAACTTTGTTTTCAATATAGATACTAATGATATGTAGACATATTTTCCTAAAAATTTAATCAAATGTCAAAAAAAGATCATAAGAATATATGACTTTATAATAGAAATAGTTTAAAATTCATCTAATACTTATATTTATATATATAATATAGCAAACATATAGCATACCAATCAATTTGAATCAAGTAATGGACAACATAGTAGTAACTCTAAATAGTCAACATATATAAACACTAATTTATGAAATGCCAAAAATATACAACATAATTGACCATAAAAATAACTTTAAATAGTAAACACAGTTGATCACTAATCTATAAAATTCCTAAAATATATCCAATATGTAATGAATAAGGATGAAACACAATTGTATGATATTATTTCATGCAATAGAATTAATTGAAATATGCTTAGAGCGAATTAACACCTCACCATGGAATTTCCAAAAGGTGAATATTAAAACATTAATAAAATTACTTCATGTGTATATGGTTGATGTTTATTTATGTAACCTTTTGATATCAATAAAGGCACATATAACTTTAGGAACTGCAAAATAAACATCTAGAGTTTAGAAATGGTTGTTTATAAAGTTTAAGAAAAATGGATCTATAAAATCAAACTTATTTTTAAATATATGTATATAAATTTAACATGTAAATGTGGACTACATTGCAGGAAATGGAACCTTTCCTATCCATAGAAGGCATGCATCAGTTGGATATTTTTATTTTTGTGTTGGCTATTACTCACATAATATTTTGTGTTTCAACAATGCTTCTAGGAAGTATAAAGGTTAGTTGATATACCTTATTTGTAAAGGATTGTTGGCAAGATCATAAAAATGATGTGTTTTCATATTACAACTAAAATATAGATAGATATAATCATTACACCATCAATATACATATACATGTATTTTTTTTTTATATTTATGTTGATTAATTTACTATTTTTAAAAATTATTGTTAATTATAGATTCGTAGTTGGAAGCAATGGGAAGATAATAGTAGGGAAGTTATAAAGAAAGATGAGATCAACAAGCCACAAGAAAATGAGATCAAGATGCAACATGGAGATCAGATCAAGAATCAACTTGAAATCTCACAAAAGAGTGAGTCAAAAAATTTCATCTTCTTTATTCTTAATACGAAACATACAAAATTATGTGTAGATGTTTATTCCTATTCTAAGTTATTATTTTTTAGGTAAATAAATTAAAATTGTTCTCTTTTGATAGAAATATTTTTCATCAAATAATATCACCACTTCTCAATAATAGAATAATATTCAATGATAGTTAAAAATGATATTATATCCAATTTCAAATAGAGTGAAATATATTATTATTTTTTGTCAATACAGCTAAAAAAAGAAAGTATATTCGTGTTATTCAACATGCTTTTATCAAGAAGCACGCTCCATATGAAATGTCCCCCATTAAGAGTTGGGTGGTATGTATGCTCATCTTATTGTATTGCATAACTTTATCTTTATACCCAAATTTAAATGCATTTCTAGTTTCCAAATAAAGATTATATAAATTTCAAAAGAAACTAAATTATATATAAGATGCTAGCAAGTTACCATAGCTATATTTTGAGCATAAAATATCTCAAATTTAGAATGAATAATATCTCTACATTCTAGAATATATACTCATGTATAAATTATATAGATAAATAATCAAATACAAGGGGAAGATGAGAAAATATATCTTCCAATGATTACCAAATAAGTGGTAATAAATAATAATTTTAGAATTAGGTATCACTAATGTCCATAATGAGACTAGTACACTTTATAATTATTTTCTTACAAAAATGTTACATAAATGTTGGTTTAGAGTTATTACACAATATAGAGAAAGCATGATGGAATTTATATGACACTTCATTGACAAAAAACCTAAAATATATTTCGTGAATATGATAGAAACAAATGAAAATACATATCGCTAACCTCATGTCTAATATATCTATATAAACTCATTTTTTATCAAAATTTAGAACTTTTTTTTAATTATATATAGTCAAGGGTGAAAAAGAACCTAAGTACACATTATTATTAAAGGATTGTACATTATGGATAAGAGAAAGGAAGAGACTACATACTATATATAGCTTAATGTTGAGAATATCTATGAGATTCTTAAGAACATGAAAAATTTAGAAATAGAGAGGGATAGCTTTGACATATTGATCTCCACCTAGATGGTTAAATAAAACATAATCCAATGAGACTAATAGTAAAGAAAACATGTTGGGCACTAACTCCACATGTGTTACAAACTTACAAATAATTCCTAAAAATAAGGGATAATGAACTTACAACTATAGTAGGAGAATTTGTTCTTTAGAAATATGTATCAAGATTCTAAGATAAGAGTATACATAGTGGTAGATATGTGAGGATGATGTTTGTTAAATTATATAGACTAAATGGTTTCCCATTCATATCAATCCAATTTATAGATGTTATAAATTTACCATATTTATATTTTGAGTATCAATCCATTTGTAAATACTATAAGTGTAAACATAGAATATAAAGGTGTGCATGTGATAGTCTTTACAAATGGTAATATAATTGGCTCAGAGAGGTATGCTATGATAATATGGAGAGGAAGGTGATTGAGTGTGAAAATGTTTATGGATCATAGAGGTGATATATGGAGACCTGCAAGGTCTTGTAAAAAAAATGTACACTATTGACCCCTCTCCAAAGTTGCCACTATATTTTATGTTAGGAGATTAACATTTCAAGAAGAATAATTTAATAATACTTCTCTTAGTGACACACACAAACCACCTCAAAGTAATTACCTTTCTAATTTTAAGTACAAAATTTGAAGGGAACAATCTAATGTTTCCCATTCCAACAATGCTTCTAAGACCTTCTATTACATGAGGACATCACAATATTTGTCTAAGGACAAGAATGAGTTGGATTGTATCAAGGAAGGAATATTTAAGTTTTTTAGAACATAGAGGAGTATAATTCCATTCTAATTCATGTCATGATATTATTTGTGTGTATGTGTTTGTATACATGTAATTGTAACGAGGAGAAGATCATATTCCACATTATGTAACACCTCACTATAACTATTCACTTGGTATGCATATGTCTCTTACCACACTATTCTTTCCCTCCTAACCATCATTTATTTTGGTTATAAGTAGCACATTCAATTATGTATTAGTTCCTAATTTCTAATAATAGATGTAGTTGGTATTACAAATTAAAATTACTATAATATGTTTTATTTGTTCTTTATTTTATTCATTCAAGTATTTTTATGAGATGGGGAAGCATTCTCATCAAAATAAAAGGGAACAAGAAATGGATACTCAAAACAAGCATGGATTTTTGGATTTCCCCAATATGCTAGCAAGAGTTTTATATTCAAAGAATTTTATCAAGGACATATAAAAATTGAATTAGTAAGCTAGTAGAAGTGGATAATAAATAATTCATAGAAGAGGAGGCAAAGGAAAATAGGAGAGTGGAGAAAATTCAATATTAGTAGGAAACCAATATAATGCATGAGAAAAGGAAAGAGCTCCCTTACATTTTCAAGGTAATGACTTTGTGTGTTAGGGGACTAAAGGTTTCTTATAATGTGAATGTTTTATCTATGATTATCCCTTCAAACTATCAAATTTATCTTTTAGTTATTCAATATCAATGAAATTCCAAAGCATAAATCTAAAAGTGTATTTCAATTAGATGAGGAAGAACCAAGCATCACCAATTAGCCCCATTCGGGTAAATATTCTTGGAAATAATTTTCCTATAACATCTTCCTCTAACAAAAAAAACTCTCTTTTTTCTTTAGATTGACTAAAATTTGTACATGCAATTTGGTTATTTCTATTTTTTTAGAATTGTGAATGAGTTTTCTTCTATGTATTATGTATGTTGGGCTTTAAGATCTTTTATTTTATTTTCCTTATCATTTATCTTTTTTGAATATCACAGTCAAATAATTGATTCCCTATTTTTTTTGTTTTTTGGAAGAATTTGTATCAATCTTATAGATAGTAGTAGAAATTGAAACAAAATGCATTTATGTTGGTTAGTTCTATTATCATACAATAAAATATGTTTACATTTTGGGAAGGGAATTTGAATCTAGATGCCTATCAAAAGGGTAATAGTAATAGTTTTTGTGTCAAATTGTAATACTTAGGCTATGAAGAGCCTTCTAGACAGTTGAAGACAGAACTTGTAAATTTTATTTATATATCAATATATATGAGCTATCGACTCCTTATCTAAAAAAAATATTAGACCTAGTATTTATTTTTTGATCATTATGCTCATATATATAATATAGTTAATAATACAATTTTTTTGTGTAATTTAGCATTAATTGTATATTTTATTATATCATTAGACCAACATATAGAATTTGAGAGATTTTATTTATATTTTATTTCTTAACTAATTTTCATCTTTTTCCTCAGTAAGAGTCCCATCAACCATTATTTCACCAATTAAAAATATTTGGGGATAACCACATATCTACATATTCATCACCCCATTGACATAATATCATATAATTCTAAGGTACTTCTCAAGATGGTGCTAAAACTAATACAAAGACAAGTATAAACTCCATGAAGATGTGGATTTGAATGAGGGGAATAAAATTCCCAAGGTTTAGGGGTTATGTCCTAGCCCCTCTATGTAGCTAGATGATAGAACTAGACCCTCATCCTCACTTGAGGATATTTCTTTTGTATTAGATGTTTTGGTTGACAAAATCATTGAAATTCAAAAGGAAGTTGACACCCACCACAAGATTTTGAAACATTTTTAAATCAAAATCAACAAAAACAAGTTGAACAATTATCTTATGGAGTAATATAATGTAAATGATGAAATTGTCAATTTGAAGCTATAAGTGGCTAAAAAAGAGAACAAATTTATTAAATTAGAGGCAAAGTTAATGGATATTAAATTCAATCTCAATAAGGTGGATGTAGACATCTAAAAATGGCTAACATATTTTGCCATCATTTCTCATCAATTCTTCTTCTCATTTTAATTAAATAATGATATTATTTAATTTAATAGCATTTCCCCTTTCATCTTGGATAATTAAATAATTTCAATTATTTAATTATTGAAAATTTGAAATTTCCCTCTATTTCTACCTTAATTAAATAATTCTTAATTATTTAATTAGTTTATTAATTATTCCTCTCTAGCACATTAATTAAATAAGTTCTAATTACTTGATTAATTAACTTTAAATTAACCTCTTCTAATTCTCAATAATTAAATTAAATTAAACTAATTATTCTTCAATCAATTATATTCTTCTAAAATTAAATAAAATTATTATTTTATTTACTTTTCCCATGTGCACATGTATTAAATAATTTATTTATTTAATTCTTTTATTAATTATTCATGCATTCTCTACCTCACCAGTTAACTCACACTCACTTCTAGTCCACTCTTCAATCAAGTCAGTCTTCTATCCAATATATTTAGTTTGACTTACAGTCACTCTCACTTCTCTAATCAATCAATTTCACTTCACTACCTCATACACTTAGTTCAATCAAATCACGCAACTAATTGACTCCTCATATTTCTCAACCAATTCCCCTCAATCATTCTAATCCATTGATCTATCTATCCAATCTCAACCATTGATTGATATACAATACAATCTATAAATACAACCTTCATTCATCTCATTTGGATCCTCCAAAAATCTACAAACTTTTTGCTATCATTATGATCTCTAAGTGCTTTGTGTTAAATTTTGAGAGCAACAACAACACCATTCTTCAAGGTGCAATTGAAGAAAAATGGAGCTAAGCAAGGTTATTGTATGAGGCTATTATTTCATGTTTTCTTCATTTGGTTATTTAATTCCCTTATGTTTTATTGAATGATTTGATTTGATTGTGAATTGTTTCTTGTTGTTGTTTATTTTCACAATTCATTTCTAGGTCATATAGTGGAAAATTTCAGCAAGGCTACCATTAACAACTCTATCAAGAACATTAAGGAATTACAAGAAAGGATATATTCTCACTATTTGTTAGAGTAGGTTGGTCCTAGTATGTAAATAAGAGGTAGAAAATCCAAATTTGGAATGAGTTAGAAAACACTATCTCATTGGATAAAAATATAAAGTCCTTAAAGGATGAAGGGAGATAACTCATTCTCTTAATGAGATTTGACTCTCTTGGGTCCTTTTACTTTTTAATCTTGTGTTCCTTTCTTGATTCGATTGCTATCTCAATGAAATTTGACTCTATTGGGTCCTTGTGTTTCTTATATTGCATTCCTTTCCTAGGTCCATTTCTATCTCAATGAGATTTGAATCTCTTAGGTCATTTTATTTTATATCTTGTTTTCTTTTCTATCTCAGTTTCTCTCTATTTTTGAGTTGTAGTTGTGTTATTTTTGTGTTTTAGTGTTGTTTCTTTTATATAGAAAATCCCTTTTTTGTTTCTCTTCAATTCTCTCTTGTAAAATATTTGGAACCCTTTTAAAAATCTATTTTCTACCCTATATCAAAAATTCACCCACTTTACACTTCATGTTATTTTTCTACACTCATTGTTGTGTCCACTCCTCTGGTCATGCTTTAATTGTCACTTAGCATATTTACTATCTTAGAATAATAAATCATATGAAATGCACATGATTTGACCCAAAATATTATTTGCTTCCCTCCCTTGATGTTTGGTGGTCTAGTGTCTAAAAGACACTAGCCTTTCCAAGTACTAGTTTTCAAGTTTAATTTTGATCTTTCATGATGCAGGGGCATCATTTCATTGTTCAAGTTTTGGTTTTTATTTTCAATTATGTTTTCTTATTTCTTGTGACATGTGGTACTTCATATATGGCAGCAAACTACTTTCTTGTTTTACATCGATATTTCTTGGTTTTTGTTTTGAATGGAAAAGTTTGTTAGAAGGATCACCCCATTTTTGGTATAATGTTTCTGCCAATGAAAGGAGGATGGTTATTGAAAAATAGAAAGAGGCCAAGCCAAGTGTGGCTGCTGGTGAACAATGTTTGAAGGGTTCTGCCAAGGAAAGGGGGTGCTGAGTTTTGTTTGATTGATAAAGAGGGATTTATTGTTTTGTGGAAGGAAGAATTTGATTCAACTTTGGAGATCGATAGCTCTAATTGTGCAAAGGGGGGTCAACTATTTGAGAAAGACCCATTGAGTATGGGTGGAAGAAAAGGGTTGGTAGTTTACCATTGGTAGAAAACTATTCTACAATGCATGAAGCTAAATCTAAAGTTTGGGAGAGTAGTTGTTTGATCAGAGAAACACTTGCAATCTATGGTGTTTGCAGAGGCACAATGGGATAGGTGGTCAATATGGAAGCCTATTCTTTGAGAGTCTATGTAACAAAATTATTGGCTTATGAATAAACCATAGATAAACTATATTTTCTTTATGGATTATGACCTGGGTTTTCTGTTGCATTGAAGGTGTAATCAAATGTGTAACATTCTATTCATCTTCCTGACACCTTATATTGGAAGTATATCTTTTTGAATAACGAACAAATTGTCTGTAGCTTAAAGGCTGACCATTGAATTCTTAAATAAGTAATGTTTTTTCCAATTTCTTGTCACCTTCATATTGTTTGTTCATTTAGTTTTCCCTATTAGATTGAGGGAAGATTTGTTGGAATTGAATTATCATTGCTAATTCGATCTCTAAGAATTGTTGTCTGGTTGAGTTTAAATGAGGTTTCCATCTTTTAGTAGGAAAATGAAAGATATAGAAATGAAGGTTGTAGCTGTTAACAAAAAAGTTGGTGCAATGATTAAAATAGGGTAAATATGATTGTCTTTCATAAGAATGTTGTTATGTGTTCTTTTGCTATGTTGAATGATAAGGAGTTTGGGCAAGAGTTTGGAATAGTGTATGTAGATTCTAGTGGAGACATTGGGGGTTATGTTGAGAATGGAGGAGTCATAAATGATTTTTTTCATGTAGTTTGGTTATCACAAAAGAATAATATGAAATGGTGAATGCAGATTTACATAAGGTTGTGAATTGATTTTATGAAGTTGACAGACATATGGGAAAGTTAGAAATGTTTGAAGAAGTAAATGTGAAGGTCTTTAATTTCAGTGCATTTGGATAGTTTGATTTGTGTGCGATTGTGTGGTCAATCAAAATTTGGTGAATAAAGTTGAGAAGTATAGAGCTGAGGAAAAATTTGCAATGTTGGAGAAATGTGATAATTGATCCAACACGATTGTGGAAAAGGAAAAAGAAAAGAACAAAGGTAGATAACTTATGATTAAAGGCCTCATGTGCAAAAGCACATGTCTTCTTTTTTTGCCTTGTGGAGCCTAATGTAGGGGCATCGTTTCATTGTTCAAGTTTTGGTTTTTATTTTCAGTTTTGTTTTCTTATTTCTTGTGACATGTGGCACTTCATATATGGCAACGAACTACTTTCTTGTGTTACATCGAGCTTTCTTTGTTTTTGTTTTGAATGGAAAATTTTGTTAGAAGGATCGCCCCATTTTTGGTAGAGTGATGTTGCCAGTGAAAGGAGGATGGTTATTGAAAAATAGAAAGAGGTAGAGCCAAGTGTGGTTGTCGATGAACATTTTTTGAAGGGTTCTACCAAGGAAGGTGGGTGATGGGTTTTGTTTGATTGATAACGAGGGATTGATTATTTTGTGGAAGGAAGAATTCAATTCATATTTGGAGATCGATGACTCTACTTGTACAAGGGGGGATTGGCTGCCTAAGAAAGGCCCACTGAGTATGGGTGGAAGAAAAGGGGTGGTGGTTTACCATTGGTGAGAAAAATGTTCTACAATGCATGAAGTCGAATTTGAAGTTTGGGAGAGTAGTTATTTGATCAAAGAAACACTTGCAATCTATGGTGTTTACAGAGGCATGATGGGATAGGTGATCATCATGGAAGCCTATTCTTTGAGAGTTTATGTAACCAAATTCTTAGCTTATGAATAAATCACAAATAAAATATATTTTCTTTATGGATTATGACCTAGGTTTTCTATTGCATTGAAGGTGCAATCAAATGTGTAACATTCTATTCATCTTCCTACTGCCTTATACTAGAATTCTATCTTTTTGAATAATGAATGAATTGTTTGTAGCTTAAAGGTTGATAATTAAATTCTTAAATAAGTAATGTTTTTTCCATTTTCTTGTCATCTCCATATTGTTTGGTCAGTTAGTTTGCCCTGCCAGCTTGAGGGAAGATTTGTTAGAACTAAATTATCATTGCTAATTTGATCTCTGAGAATCGCTAACTAGTTGAGTTTAAATGAGGTTGCCATCATTTTAGCCCAACCAATCATCAAAAACCTATCCCTAATTATTTCTTAGTATATTTTATGAAAGGTATCAAGCCATTATCTTCATGTAAACTCATTATTACTCTCATTTTTTCATGTTCTACACTATAATCTTCCATATTCTTCATACATTTGATTCTTTTACTAATTCTAAAGGATCCTTTTATAAATATGTTCTAGAGTTTGGTTAAAGAATTGATTTCTAACCATGGTGATGCAATAGGAAACTCCCCTCTTTGAATCAATTTTCCTCAAACACAAAATAACAGGCAAAACTTTGCCTACTTCTATAAATCAAAAAATTTAATTGCAAACAAAACTTCATTTTTATTTATTTAAATGCAAAATTACAATCTCTTGGCCTTTCATGGCCTTACTCTTCTCAGATAGTCAATTTTCCTCTTCCTCTATTCTGGAACAACTTCCCACTAACCTTCCCTTCACACAAGCACTCTCCAATTCATGCTTCTACCAATTATTTTCTCTTTGGTCAAACTAAGAACATCAATTCACACACCTTTAATGGTCTATTTCTCCAATTTAAAACTTATCTATTCTTTACTATACACCTTTTTTCTCTTTGTGCAATTATTTAATTCATACTTTTTCACCTCCTATGTAGCCCTTATTCTTCCTTGCTCAATGCATTCCTGGTTTTCTTTTTATTTTTTATTCATGGCATTCTTCCTCATGCTGGCTACCAACTTCCTTATTTTGTACACAATTTTTTTTTTTTAAATTCTCTTCATCTACCAAGGTTGTGACCTCTTGTATTCTTCTTGATTTTTTTTCTTTGGCTACATAATTTCCAGCTCTTCTCCTTTGGCTGAATCATCTCCCCTACATTATTTTGATTTCATATTTTTTAATTGTTTAAATTTGGTTTTTACTATCATATTTTAATTGTGATCATGTCTTTTCAAATTTGCTCAACATGTAACTTGATTTCACTGAACAAAGTCTTTATGTTGGCTATTTGAAACCAATAAAAGAATATTTGATAAATATTACCTCAATAATCATGCTCATAAAATTCAGAGATGACTAATTTTGTAAAATGATAGAGTTAGGTGTCTATAGGCAAAAAGAAACAAAGTTCCCCAATTTGTATGAAAACCAGTGAGTAGGATCGAGATGTGTCCCCAAATCCTCTGCAAAATGATTTCACTCTAGACCTCATAAATTTTGAAAATTTAAACTTTTCGTAAACCGACAACACACTTTCAACATTAAAACACAAATTTCCAACAATAATTTCTCCCAAATGATGAAAGATATAACTTTGATTATTTTTTCACATTTTACTTGGTACCTCCAAGAATGTCCCTGCAAAAATATTTTATTTGATTCCTTACGGATTTTTCAAAAATAATTTTCAAAATTGCCCATGGAGCCTTAAAACAACGATTTGGAAAAAAGTTGGATTTTTGCAATTTCAATCAGATTTTTGGATTCCAACTATAGAAATATGTCGAAGACCACCAAACCAAAATAAAACTAAAGAAAAAAAAATAGATTGGTTGATGTAGATCACACATGCACTCAGGTGCTCTTGCATCAGACAAGTTGGGTAGAAAGATTGTGAGCATAGGTTCACAATGGTGGAGTTGAGTAATTTCACTACTCTTCTAGGTTTTCATCAACCTACAATGAACTCCTTCAATGTGCAAGTGCTCAAGATCCATCTTTCTTTCACTTTTTTCTAGCATCGTGTTAAAACACACACCACCTCCCTCCAACAACACTGTATCTTCCTCCTTTTTCCCATCATGGACTCATGTCCACCACAACTCAACCTCCTTTTCCAAATAATTTTCATACTCCTCTCCTCTGTGGGTTCAAACCCACCTCTAACCATCCACCTCCACCAAAAACACCCTACAACATCTTCTACCATTTCTATACACAACCATGTAACATCCACAACATGCTCTTGCTCTCTATCCATCCCTGTTTTTACTACTCCATCTAAAAACAAAATAACATCACAACCTTATCTTCATTCATAGTTGTAACATTGAATTTCATTACAACATCCTTCACATCCTCATTACTTGCAACTCATTTCTCTTCTCTCTTCACTACACCAACAAGCTTCAACATCCATTCTTCCTCAATTGCTAACTGTTGTGTAAACAAATCTGATTCACCTTCGCCATCCACTACAACCTCTTTGTTGCTCACCTTAGTCCTTTCTTCTTCTCTCTTCATGCCTTCCTCATGGCATGTCTCTGCTGCAACTTCTTCATTTGCATTGGTAAGGGCTGCTCTTACTTCTTCCTCTTTCCATCTCAAGTTGTTGTCCTCACTCTTCTTTACCACTTTCTTCTCACTTTTCCCAACACTTTTCTCCAATTTCTCAATCCTCGCCTCGATCTTTCCTACTTCTTCATAAAATATCTATCCCATCTTTTCGAAGTATCATCCTCCATTTTCTCCCAATACTACTCCCAAAATATTATTCTCACGACCCTCCTCACGACCCAACCCATCTTCATCTGTTGCAATTTTACCTCACGCAATCTGTCATCACACTTAATCTACAAAAAAAAATTATTTGCAGATTCAAGCTCCCTACTAATCATGAATCCTCTACCTACAACAACCCTCTTGAGATCTCCACAATCACTTCACACACTTTCCTCTAGGTGTGAATTTCCTCATGGTCAACAATCTATTCACACTTCCACCTATAGGTCCTAGTGGATCCTCTCCATGCTCAGGATTACCTTCTTTGATACCAATTGACACAAGAGACAACTCCCCTCTTCTAATCAATTTTCCTCAAACACAAAATTATAGGAAAAACTCTACCTACTTCTACAAATCAAAAAATTTAATTACAAGTAAAACTTCATTTTTATTTATTTAATTGCAAAATTACACTCTTTGGCCTTTCATGGCCTCACTCTTCTCAGATATCCAATCTGCCTCTTCCTTTGTTTTGGAAAAAAAATTCCCACTAACTTCCCCTCCACATAGACACTCTCCAATTCATGCTTCTTTCCAATTATTTTCTCTTTGGTCAAACTAAGAACATCAATTCACACACCTTTCATGGTTTATTTCTTCAATTTAAAACTTATCTATTCTTTACTATGCACTTTTTCTTCTCTTTGTGTAATTATTTAATTCATACTATGTACCTCCTATACATAGCCCTTGTTTTTCCTTGCTCAATGAATTCTTGGTTTTCTTTTTAGTTTTTATTCATGTCATTCTTCCTCATGATGGCTACCAACTCCCCTATTCTCTACATAATTTTTTATTTTTTAAATTCTCTTCATCTACCAAGGTTGTGACCTCTTTTATTCTTCCTAAATTTTTTATTTTTTTTGTTGCATAATTTCCAGCTCTTCTCCTTTGGTCGAATCATCTCCCCTCTATTCTTTTGGTTTCATATTTTTTAATTGTTAAAATTTGGTTTTTACTATCATATTTTAATTGTGATCATGTCTTTTCAAATTCACTCAACATATAACTTGACTTCACTGAAAAAATTCTTTATGTTGGCTATTTGAAACCAATAAAATAATATTTTATTTATTACCTCAATAATCATGCTCGTAAAATTTGGGGATGATTGATTTTGCGAATTGATAGACTCGGGTGTTCGCAGGCGAAAAAACTCAAAGTTCTCCACAAAAATTGGTGAGTAGGTTCGGGATGATGTCCCCAGGTCCTCTACAAAATTATTTTTCTCCATCCCTCACAAATTTTGAAAATTTAAGCTTTTCGTAAACTAGCAACACACTTTTGACATTAAAACACAAATTTCCAGCAATAGTTTATCCCAAATGGTGAAATATATAACTTTGATTATTTTTTCATATTTGACATGGTACCTTGAAGAATTTCCTTACAAAAGGATTTTATTTGATTCTTTATGGATTTTCTAGAAATAATTTTCAAAACTACCCATGGAGCCTTAGAATAGCGATTTGGAAAAAGCTTGGTTTTTTGCAATTTCAATCAGATTTTTGCATTCCAACTACATAAAGATGTTGAAGACCACCAAAAAAAACAAAACTGAAGAAAACAAATTAGATTGGTCAATGTGGATTGCGCGTGTGCCCAAGTGCTCCTGCATCACATGGAGACCTAAGTTCAAATCCTAAAGGGACATCTACTATGGAATTCTAAGTTGTGACTCTTGGTCTTCCATAGTTGGCTTCTAATGTGAAAGTGGTTTCTAATAAGTGGATTTTTAAGTTATGATTCTTGATATTCTATAGGTGGTTTTGTTGGAAACAAGAAACACTGAGAGAGGGGGGGTGAATCAGTGTTCTAAGAAAATTAATTTTATTATTTTGATCTTTAATCTAGTTAGAACATTCAGAAAAGAGTAATATGCAGAAATAGAAAGAAAACAACCATAACACTATAACACAAGGATTTTTATGTGGAAACCCTGTTAGGAGAAAAACCACGGTGGATGACCAATCCACAATATAATTTGAGTATACTCAAAAATAATTTTACAATATGAGAATGCACTTGCATTCAGGCACACTGCCTAGAGCTCAATGCTCAAAATGGGAAGGCACATTGCCTTACAGAAATTTGGATTAGATCCAAGAGAATGAACTGATGAGATAACATCTACAAATGCTTGAGTATAGTTCTGGTTAGGCTTTGCTGTTGATCTTTTGTCCTTCTAACTGATACCGATCTTCTGCTTTGCTCTTCTCTGACTTTCTTCACAAAATATTTATGCGCAAGTGAAACTGTGCATAAAATTGGTTTAACACACTTTTGGTATTCACAATACACATTGGAACACCATACACATATATCTAAATGATATAATCAATCATCTATATATATCCGCGACTAAGGATTTAATCACTACAAGTCAGCTCCAACAAAAATTAGAAATATTTGCAACTTGTCGGCTGAAATAATAAGTAAAATTCAATGTGTATCCACAACGGTTGGCTACACCTTGGCTTGGACCCAAAACATAATGAGAAAACACAAAAATATTTGAACAAACATTTCTTGAAGATCCACAACATGTTACATCAATTGAGTCGGCCCCAAAATACTGATAAACAAAGAAGTACCAACCGGATCTCCAAACTTGCACAAGAATTGGTACTATGTACTAAGATTTTTGGATAACACAAGAAATATACTAATGAACCTCCCATGAGATCCACAACACAAAGTAACAATTAGAAATATGTATGTGTATCATTGAACACCAATCTGTCAGATGCTTTGTTCTTCCAAACTGTCCTCACTCTAACTGTCGGTAGGAGAAAATGATGTCATGCGGATCCAATTACCGACTAGGGTTGCCATCAATGACAACACCAAAGCATGACTGCAGTGTTTCTTGCCAAAAATCTCCCCCTTTGGCATTGATGGCAAAACTTAGTGAAAAATACTAAGTGTCAAATCAAAACATGAGTTACACTGCCATTACAAAACTTCAACATTGGAAAAACAACTCCCCCTATGATGACTATGCATTTTTCACTGTATACTTCTCCCCCTTTGACATCAATGACAAAAATTGGGGAAACCGAAACAAAAATCCAAAACTGTATAGGTATGAACTTGTAACTTTCAAAAGTTTGAAAATATGTACAAAATCTTGTTTCAGCACTCTTAAATTGTCATCACAATCCTTTTTGAGACTTTCCAAAACTATGATGTGACCACACATTAAATAAGATTGAGCTTCTGTAGTTTCAAGATTCTCCAAGTCACTAACTGCTATAGTAGCTTTCACTTCCTTCAAAGCACTCATCATTGTCTCAATCTTAGGACAAATTAGTCCTCCGAGTTCACTTACTCTTCCAACAATCCTGTCACTTTCATTCTTTAAGCATCTTATTTTGACAAGTAGAGTCATTACTTGACCTTCTTGTTGAAGCACATCACCAGTTAAAGGATCAAAAGTAGCAGAAATGGTAGCTAATTGAGTTTCTAGATCCTTCACCTTTTTCTCATTACCTTTAGTAAACGCAGACAGAATCAAACATGACTTGTAGGATTTTCTAGCTTTAGATATAGAACCTTGACTGTTCTTTATGCAAGTAGCTAACATAATCTTATCCTTTGCAATTACTGACTTCAATTGACTAAGTCTATTTCTTTTAAACTCTTTTTTCACTTTATCCTTAGCAGATTTCTCAAGAGACTCAAATTGAGTACTTACAACATTTATGAGCTTCTTTAGCTCGCCAGAAGAGGAACCTGATAGATCTATGACATTAGTTGGCATTAATTTCTACAGAACTCCAGATGCAAGGCTTAGCAATTCACTATCCTCTATGTGAGACTTCAGAATTTTCTCATTGGCCTTAGCTTGAGCAATCGATGCAACTTTCATAATCTGAATTGGGGACAGAGTAGATAAATTGATTTAACTTTTGTCCAATTCAGGATCAAAATCTTCTTGTTGCTCCATCAAAGATCTCTTCACTTCCTTGGTAGTGTCTCTTGCCTCCACTCTGATTTCCTGAAGTTTTTCTTCTTCAGCTTTGGGTTCTTCTAGGATTGTTCCTAGATTTCTTTCAAGAATTTTCACCTCTTCATTTTTCACCACCTTATCCTCAGCTAATACCATCTTAGGAACTCCAGTTTCCATAGGTGTCTCTAAATTTTCCATACTGGGAGGAATCAAAATATCCTCAACTTCTGGAGGATTAGATACATTTATGTTCTCCTCATTCATGTTCTTTTCTTCGTTGAATTTTACCTCCTCATTCATTGCCTCGTTTACTAGAGAATTTTCAACATTTATTTCCTCTATGTTAATCATATTCTTTGACATGAAATCTTCCAAAATTTCCTTAGTTTCACTAAAAAAAGCATCAGTTTCACCAATCATAAGTTTATTCACCCTTGTCTTGCTCTTGAATTCATTTTTAGCCTTTTCAAGGAATGAATCCATTTCTCCAATTGACATTTCTGGGCACAAATTTGCAAGAACTCTCTTCCTCAGATTCTCTTCTTCTGTTCTGGCATTTACTCTTCTTGACTCCAAAATATCATACAGATTCTTGGGTAAGCCAGACATAATCTCAACAAGAGCTTTATTAAAAATGTTTAGATGTTTTAATGTAGCTTCTTCTAGAGCTCTTTAAGCAGATTCATCAAAGGCTTCATACAAGTCATAAAGAGGCTTGCGATTACCATCATTGATAGCTGCATACACAAGTTCATCAAAAAACATACCAGGTTTGTCAACTTTAGCCTTCTTTTCCTTTTCTTATTTGCTGGAATATTTTCTCTTATTTAGCTCAATGGCATGAGTTCTGGTAGCTCTTACTTCTTTCAAGACTTCTTTTTATTTTGTTTCCTCATCTTTTGAAATAGGCTTATATGTTCTTGTACTTTTATTCTTTTTCCTTTTACCATAAGGCTTGTCTTGTGATGGCTTTGTTGCAGGGGAACTCCTTGTAGATCTAGCGCGGGCAAAGGATGCACTAGGACTAGCATACTCTATTTTTTCTTTCACATCTATTGCTTCTGCCTCTTTTCTCATCCTTCTAACTTCTCTCAAAGCTTCTACAGGTAAGCCCATCCTTTCTATAAGAAATTCTATTTATTTTCTTACTCTCCTGACTATCACAGGTTCTCTCAATTCCTCATGAACCTGCATACTTTTCTCCACATAAGTTCCAAACCTTTCTTCTCCTTGATCCAGAGGTGAGTTCAACAAGTGTTCAACATACATCTTCAAGATGTTTTCCTCTACTTTGTAACCCACTAGCATGATCTAAACCGTTCTAGGATCAACATCTTCCATATGACATTGGTAAATATCCACCATGAAGCAAATAGTATCTTTGTATTGTTCCACAACTGAAGTGGGAATTCTTTCCTTGACATGCATCATAGTCTAGAAATTTTTGAAATAACCCCAAAGGGTAGTGTTTCTGACTTGAAGATCACCCATTCCAAACAAATTGTTCCTTAGCTAAACAACTATAGGCTCATCTCTTTTCCAATGTACTTTCCCAATGCCTGGAACCTCATTCATGAAATAGAAAAGTAAGCACAATAGCAGATTACCATACTTGAAGGTATTTTTCTTGTCTTTCTTGATTTTGCTCAGGTTCTCCATCAACTGACTTCTGAGTAGCTCGCACAAGTCATATTCTGCATTTTGCTTTATCATTTCAAAGGCTTTATAGATGGCCATATCAGATACAAAATTTTCCTAGATAGAATGGTATATCTTGTAGCCAATGACCATTGATGTGAATTTCACATCCACTTCAGCAATGCCATCTATTGTCAATTCTCTTCTATCCCAATGCGCACATGTTGCCTTAGTAACTTTGTCATTCTTCACAGATTTTAAGATTGGAAGTCTGTCAGTGGAATTTAGACTTGTTACTGCACATATAGCCTCCTTTGTGATTTTGAAGGGTACATCTAGCCACATGAACTCATCATGAACATGGCTCAAAATCTATCTAGCCCATTCATTTTCCTCAAATACAGGAAATCTAGCAAATTGCACAAACTTCTTCTCTTCTAGGGTTTAAAATTTTGGTTTTACAATAAAATCTTCTCCAACTATATGATGGGAATACATATTCATTATATGAGAGGCACCTAGATCTTCAATGTTTGCATGAATATATGCCCTAATATCCTCAGTATGCAGAACTTTGTATGACATAGATGAAAATGCATGTAAGGGCTTGGTCTTTATAGACTTATAGGGATGCCATTTAAATTTGGGATGCGGTTTATCCTTGACTTTGACTACTAGAGGAGTGGACATGATTTTAAATTTAGAAGTTCATAGACTTTTTGAGAAATACCTTTTCGTTGGATTGAGGTTTGATCGCAGATTCTCCTTCATGCCTCTAAATCTTTCCACAATTCAGCAATGCTTACTCCAGGGCTCCTTCAAACTGCTTTTCTTCAAAATGAAAAGTGACAAATGAAAGATAAAAGTGGATTTTTATCACTCACACAACTAACCCTTTTTTTTGCAATAAATGCCTTAACCCTAGTTCATCCGATTACTTTGTTACATGTACAGAGACATATAAACCTTTTGTGAATCCTCTATACTGCATAGTACCTTCACAAATTAGTTGAAAAACATCTAAGAAACATTGATCCACCTACTGGACTGGTCCACATTCCAGTATCATTTTCCTATAGAGGGTAAAAGGATTTTTTTAACAACTCCCCCTAGGCCAAAGGCCTAAAACTAATTCCTAGAGGAATTACCAGAAGCAAATTCTGGTGCAGGGACATTTTCTTCAGTAGAGAGTTCCTTCTTCACCCATTTATTTTGCATTTGCCTCTTGATCACATTTGTAGTGACTTTCCCTTTTCCTTTGACATCATGTTGTGTATTTTGTCTTGCCAGACCTCTTCTGTTCCAATAGAATCTAGCAATATGCCCAATTTTTTTGCAGTTGTAGCACACAACATTTCTCTGATCAAACCAATTGTTCCACTGATTTTTCCTTGATCTGCATTGGTTAGAAATATTCCCAAGTCTATTGCATGCATAGCATCTGACATCTCTACTAAGGTTGTTCATCACAAATTTGCATTCATTTGATTTATGACCATACTTATAGCAATTAAAGCATTGACCTAAGAATGATGGTCCACTTGTGTTCATCCTTCTCCTACACTGAGAAGCCATATGACCAATTTTTTTGCAAGCAAAACAATAACCATTAAATCTCTGAGCATTCAGTTGGACCTTACTAGATTTCTTCTGGCTCCATTCATCTGATTTTCTTGCTGAAATATTCCTTGTATGGAATTCCTTTGTCCATAGTTCCTTTGTTCAAGTCCAGAGCTTTCACCTTCCTCATAGCCAAGACCTCACTTGTCACCATCATTCCTCTGACCATTAATCAGTTCATCAAGCTTTGCTAAACTGGCTTTGAATTTCTCCTTGTACTCATTTGCAACATTAAGTTTATCTTTGAGATCATCAAGCTATTTTTCAAGTACTTCCTCATTGTTCTTAGACTATTCCAATTCATTGTCCAATTGACTGCATTGTTTATATTTTTCTTTCAAATATTGAGCAAGCTTTTCTTCATTCTTCTTTCTATCTTCAATCTCCTTGATCATCCTCATCATGATGGACTCCATCTCACGCTTCAGGGCAGCATTTTCTCTGGAATTTTTTTCACATTCTTCTATTTTCTCCTTTAAGGCATGATTAAGTTGTTCATCATCCATGCTTCTGTTCTTCTACTTGAGTTGATCACACAATTCCTTTCTTTTCTCCCTTGATTCATTGATTTTGTCTTTCAATGACTAGATGAATTTTTCTACATTCTCAATATTTTCTTGTAGTTCTTGATTCTCAGATTTTGACTGGTCAAGATCATCCAGGGCCACCATAAGTTGTTGTTGAAGACTGCTTGTATCCATTGAAAACACTTTCCAATATCTCCTCAAGTTGTTAGACTTCTTTCGAGGAACTTGCTTTGATACCAATTGTCGGAAACAAGCAACACTAAGAGGGGGTGAATAAGTGTTATGCCAAAATTAACTTTATTATTCTGATCTTTAATCTAGTTAGAACATCCAGACAAGAGTAATATGCAGAAACAAAAATAAAACAACCATAACACCATAACACAAGCATTTTTACGTGGAAACCCTATTAGGGGGAAAACCACGGTGGATGGCCAATCCACAATATACTCTAAGTATACTCAAAAAGAAGTTTACAGCATGAGAATGCACTTGCATTCAGGGACACTGCCTAGAGCTCACTGCTCAAAATGGGAAGGCACATTGCCTTATAGAGATTTGGATTAGATCCAAGAGAATGAATTGATGAGATAGCATCTAAAAATGCTTGATTACAGTTCCGGTTAGGCTTTGATGTCAATCTTCTGTCCTTCTGACTGATACTGATCTTTTGCTCTGCTCTGCTCTAACTTTCTTTGCAAAATTTTTATGTGCAAGTGAAATTGTGCATAAAATCGGTCTAACACACTTCTGGTATTCACAATACACATTGAAACACCACACACATATATCTAAATGATACAATCGATCATCTATATATATCCGTGACTAAGGATTTAATCACTACAAATCAGCTCCAACAAAACTTAGAAATATTTGCAACTTGTCAGCTCAAATCATAAGTAAAATTCAATGTGTATCCACAACAGTTGGCTACACCTTGGCTTGGACCTAAAACATAACGAGAAAACACAAAAATATTCGAACAAACATTTCCTGAACATCCACAACATATTACATCAACTGAGTCAACCCCAAAATATTGATAAACAGAGAAGTACCAACCAGATCTCCAAACTTGCACAAGAATTGGTACTGGGTACTAAGATTTCTGGATAACTCAAGAAATATACTGATGAACCTCCCATGAGATCCACAACACAAAGTAACAACTGTAAATCTATACGCGTATCATTGCACACCAATTTTCCAGATGTTCTATTCTTCCATACTGTCCTCACTCTGATTACTGGTAGGAGCAAATGATGTCATGAGGATCCGATTACTGACTAGGGTTTCCATCAATGACAACACCAAAGCATGACTACAATTTCTCTTTCCAACAGGTTTCTACTATGGTTTATCGAAAGGAGATGATATTAGTCTCATGGTTGTCCTCTCAAGAGCTTGTATTGCTCTCATGTTGATGCTTGTATGTGAAAAATATTTGTAAATAATTAACAATATAAAAAGTGTATTTTAGATATTTTCCTTGGCATCTCACACACTATCCAAAGATAAATTCTTCTATCTTCCCCTCCATTTTTTATGTTTTATATTCCTTCATCACTTTTCTCATCCTTTTTGTTGGATCTTCCTAGGGTGCTACCACAATAGTGTCTCACTTTTGAGACATGTTGATTTTTGCCTGAAATCACATTTTTTAGAAAAACTAATGATTTAATAATTGAGAGGTTTGAACTGAAGAGTTTTAATTGAAGAGGGATAGATAAAACCCCCTTATATTAAACCCCCTTGGATAGAACCCCTCTAGTATTAAATCATACCCACAATACAGTCTTCTTTGCACCTATCAAAATGTTGGCAAAATGACACTTTTTATTTACCTTTTGAGGGATTAAATAATGTCATTTAGAAATCATATTTTGCAAGATTGTAGCCCACAAAATGAGCTTTCCAACAAGTATAGCTTTGATATGTTTTAATTTTATCATGTATTTAATTTATTATTTTTACTAAACATAGTTTTTTCTCTGAACATCAAGCTCTTCATTTTGTAGAGGTGGGAAAATAGTAAAAAATTGTAGAAAAAATTCAAAAAATACCCTTTCCCTAGTTGTTGATGTCCTTGTTTTACCAAAAAAATAAAAATTGGATTTCAATATATACACAACAAGTTAGGTTGTACGACACACACATATGCCCAAATTATAGTTACAATGACTTCAAAAATTAATTAAAAAAATATATAACAAAAAATTATAAAAAAATATCATTTCTCTAGATATTGATATTGAGAACCCATATTTTAAAAATTATAATTTTATCCTTTATAGAAAAAAATGTTATGTTGGATGACACAAACATTACTTTTTTAAAATATTATTTTCTATTTAAGACTAGTTATTAAAGGAGATGTTGAAAGATTCATGATTTATTTCATATTTTTAAAATATATATATATTTAGAATCTACACACAAATTTCCACAAATCACTAGTTTTCATCAGCTTCAAATTCTTAATGATTTAGCTGCTATAGGTCTTAGAAGATGAAGATTCAGTTAAAAATATTGATCTAAATGTCCATCTTGGGAAAAAAGTGAGACACAGTATTATGATTTCACCCCATAGCCCCATTACTTAGGTCATCCTCCCTTAGCAAACCAAATATATAGTTCTATTCCTTCAATATATTAGTTGTATATATATTTAATACAATCCCTTAGTATCACCATTTTCATATAAAGTGACTATCCCTTAGTATCACCTTTTTAAGACAATCCCTTAGTATCACCTTTAATGTACTTTGTTTTCATGTTGAAAAACTTTGGTTTTTGGTTTGTTTTGGATCAATAAGGTCAATTTGGACCAATCTAGGCCATTTGGGATCATTTCGAGTCATTTTGGTGATTGGGAGCAAAAAGTTGTAAAAGTTGCAAAAAGTTGCAAAAGTTGTCAAAAAAGTTGCATTTTTGATTTGGGAAGTTAGGAATCAGTTTTGAATGATTGGAATGAATGAAATGGAATGAATATGAAATTTACACATGAGAACCAAGGTTGGAGAATGTTTTGGAATGAAAATACTTCAATTTTGTATGTTTTCCTTTGCATTTTCTATGTGTGAGAAACTATAAATTGGATTGTATGGAATTGTACTATATAGTACATCCCTACAAGTTATTGGAAAAGTTAGAGAATTTTGTTAGCTTTCTAATTCTTTTTTTTTTATTGTTTTTCATTATGTTTTGTGAAAGTTATGATAAAATTAGTGATTGCCATGTAGAAAGTTTTACGGTGAAATAGCAAGAAACTTGCTTGGTATAGTTTTGTATGACCTGGTATGGTCAAAGGCAAGAATGTGTATGATAAAAATATGAAATACAAAAAAATTGGGTTTTTTTTGGAGTCATTTCATTTAGTTTTTCAAAATTTAGTCATTTTTGTATTGATAAGTCCAAACCTTGCCTAGGGTTTCTAGAAACACTAAAAAATTCATATCTTTGTTTTCCACTAACAAAAAATCATGAAAATTAGTAGAAAGTTCTATTTTGAGGATATATCGAAACCCTTTTGGGCTCAAGCCTTTAAAATTTTTCATGTATGAGGAATCAATGACATTGTTCTCTCATTTTCTTGAAAATAGTCAAGAAACCCTATGTTGCTTGGTGGTTGAACAAATCTTTGCATAGTTTGATCACGATTGAGTGTAGAATCAAGGAGACATGTTATGAAAGGGATGAGGTGTCCAATAACTCTTACATGATACTATTCTCCTTGTTGAATTCCTATTAGGCCATGTTGGCATGTTCCAAAGATGAACTAGGATGCATCAAAGTCATAGTTGCTAATGAATCATTGTTTCAATTGTGCCAAGTTGGTTTAGTTGAGTCTTTCTCTACATTAGATAATCTCCTCATTGTAGCCCTCCATGACTTCAAAGTATGGGGTAAATCTAGCACGTTCAAAGAGGCTCCATAGCTCCACATTTTTCCTCAAGGAGTCATGTTTGCTTGATTCTCTTTCTAGGACCGCCCATCGTTTCTTCCCTAGTAAGATAGTCCTTGTGCAGAAGAAAATAATCCATACTTAGATCCTTCTCATCCTCAATAGAAACCACCAGGATTTCAAAAATTTCAACTTTGATAGTAACTTGGGAGTTTTTCATTTGGAGCAGTGGTGGCTCAAATCTCCCAATGATAATTTTAAAAAGATCGTGTTGTTCACACGGAAATAATTCACATCTTCCAAACCAACCTTTATTGTAAAGGGCATCACCCCGACCATTAAGATATAATTAATCTTTCTTGATTATCCTCCATTATGTCATCACTAACACATGCGAAACTGTCTTGTCGATAATCCTTTCCTATACTTTTAGGGGTTTGGGCAGTTAACATCATTACATGATGTATAACAAACTCCTTTCCTTTTTTAATATTATACGAGCCTTCTAAAAAATCATTTATTTTTGTCTTATTTCTTTTATACTACTAAATAATCGTACTCCTGTCAATATTAGAGTACCCCAATTCTCTATTCACCAAATCACCCGTCTCCATTATGAAAAGACTAATGATTATCATGAAAACTTGGAAACTATCCTAGTACTCCATCTTCACTAAATTCTTTCTATCCACATGGGATTACTTAAAATCCCAGATTTATCTTTGGATACAATCTCCTTGATTTGACTTGGCAATTGGGAGAAATTCTAGAATACCAACGATTGTCTATATTAATTATATTACCCTCCCTAAAAACATGGAAAATCTTATATTTTAAAAGGTTTTAATCATATTTTTACAATAATCTAGCTGTCCTTTAATTCCCATAGTGATCAGCCAAACTATTTAAATAGTCAATTATTAGCTTGGAGTCGCCTTCTACCTAGACTTGAGTATAACCTTTTTCTTTCAAATAATTTATTCCCTCCCACACTACTTTAGCCTCTGCCATGTTGTTAAATAGATTTATGTTGGTCGACCTATGGTTCTAAGTTTGGCATCCATCTTGTGAAGACAAAAATTAAAATTAAAATCTTTTTTATTTTGGGCCGACATCTCCTATTATGGTCACCACTTTTGAGGAATTTAAAATTATAAATAAATTATTTTTCAAAGGGACTGCCCCTCTTGATATTGGTGCCCAGTTTCTTAAATAAAATAAAATTTATTTTATGCATGTGTGGTCCACCCCCTTGAAGATTCGCCCCTCTTGGGTGAAAAGACACTTTGGCAAGGTATTAATAGAGGTTTTTTTGAGAGTTAGAAAGAAATAAATTTTTGAATATCATTCATACAAAGAGTAGAAATAAAAATATATTTGACTAGATTTGCAAAAGATATGTGAGAAGATTTATAAGAATTTTTTAGTATCAATTTTGTGAAAAGAGAAGAGAAATAAAAGGAAGACACATGATATATTATGAGTAAATTGTTAAAGATTTTATGATAGATTCTTGAGCAGATATATTACAAATTTATGAGCAAACATCGAGGCAGAAATATTTGTGGAAGCAATGCATTTTTGTAATCAGATTTGTGAGTGAATTCATTGCAATATTTAAATCATATTTGTGATTATATTTTGAGGAATGATAGTGCCATATTTATGATCAATTTTGTGAAAAGAAGAAGTGCATGATAATGATCAAATTTTTCAAAATAAAGAGTGCATGATAGTGATCGGATTTGTAATTAGATTGGACCTATAATTTATGATAAGATTTATGAAAAGAAGAAGTGCATGATAGTGATTATATTTGGAAGGAAGATTGTGATTTGAGTTTGGATCAAATTTTTATTTGAATCATATTTGTGTTTGAATCAATTTCAGATTGAATAATATTTGGATGGAGTTATTCATATCAACCAAAAAATAATTAGTGGAGGTTGGGGCCTCTTGCTAGGTTGGAGCTCAGTTTGTGTAGAGATTGGATTCCCTAATAGGTTGAATCCTATCAAGTAGAGGTTGGAGTCTCTTGTTGGTTTGGAGCTTAGTTTGTGTGGGGGTTGAGCCCTCCAATAAGTTGGAGCTTACATTTTTGTTAAGTGGAGATTGGAGTTTCTAGTAGGTTGGAGCCTACAAGAAGAAGAAGAAGATTAATCTATAATATATAAGAAATACTTTGTAATGGTTTTTCCCAAAAGAGTTTCTACGCAAATCATGTGTTCTCAATTGCTAGATATTGCATATGTGTGGTTGATGTGATTGATTGAATTTGGAAAAAGTAAAAGTTTGTATTATACTGATTCACCCCCTCCTCTCACTATAATCATGTTCTCATCAATTAGTATCAGAGCGGGTTCCTTTGAATATGTCCTAATTGCTAGAAGGTGGATCTTAAGAGCACATATGGGAAAAATAAAAGGAAATATTAAGCAAAATGTTAATCAACTAGCACCAACAAAACTAAATGAAAATGATGATGTAGCACTTGGAATACACATGGTAATAGAAAAGAAAGATGATATATTTGAAAAATGAGATAGCCTTGTGAGTGAAAGAAAATAAAAGTTAGAAAGGGAAGAAAATATTGAAGTGGATTTAGAAGAAGAAAAATATGTTGAAAAAGTAGATATGGAGTTAGAAGAAGAGAATTATTTTAAAGAAGTAAATTTTAAGGCACCAAAAGGGATGAAGAATTCAAAGCTTGAAGCAAGTGATAGCTCAAGAAATCAGTTAGATGCAAAGGAAGCCCATGTTGATAAAAATACCAAAGAAGAATCTAACATACACAAAGGTAAGTATAAAAGTTTTAGTTGTGATAAAATTGATTATTGTGTTTTTGAATGTGTGTAGGTCAAAAATGAAGAAAAAATAAAATAAGAGAAAGATTCAAGAGAAGACATAATTTTCATGATGATGGAAGCAAAATGTGATAAAAATGAAACAAATGAAGAACATGTCGAAGATAAGAAGAATGACGTTGATGAAGAAGTGGATCTTGAGGAAGAAATTTATCTTGGATATGATGAGATTCATTCACTTAAAACAAGAAATACATGTCTAAAGTCAAAAGTTCAAGAAGAAAGTGAATCCAAGGTGAAAGTGTCACAAGCCCTTAGAGAAGTAGAAAGGATATGATCGAATATCTAAAAGTCAAAATTGAAGAAGCAAAGAGGATCGAGCAAGAAGTAAGAAGTAAATTGAAGATAAAAGAAGAATATTGTGAGAAGTATGAGTTTGGAATTAGTTACTTGAGGATAGAAATAGAGAAAATAGATACCAAGCTAGATAGGAGCCTCAAGGTTGCTAAAAGTATCAAAATCATGGATGCTATTATAGATGGGAAAAATTCGTCATGCATAAATACTTGAGTCTTGGTCATGATGCAAAGGAGGATAAATCTTCAAATGAACGAGGAAAAACTAAAAGGCTACATGTATATGTTCTAAAAGGATCAATCAATAATGATAATAATAAGAGGAAGCAAAAAAATGTCATGTAAAAACCTAATTTTCCTCATAAAGACAAGGAGAAATTCACAAGATCATTTCCTCCAAGGCAAGCACAAATAAGCAAGTCTCAATATTCACTTTATGGTTATTGTTACTCATGTAATAACTTTGGTCATAAAGAAAAATATTGTTGGACACATGCAAGAAATAGTAGTTGGATCAAGAATAGAAGTTCTTATGGGTTGCCAAAGAGGAAGGATGACATCATATGTTATAAATGCAATCATATTGGTCATAAGGAAAGTTGTAAAAAAAAGGAAGAAGTGATAGATGGAGCAAATATTATTATGAGTTTTGAAGAAGAAGCTATAATTATTTTGATCATTTGGTGGATTACAATGTTATATAATACAAATGCAACAATTATGGGAATATGGAATGATTGTGGAGAAGTGATTTTATGGGATACCCTAAATAGAACAAGAAATTGGAAGCTATGAATAAATTATTAGAAATATGGGTAGAGATGTGAGGAGAGTTTATAGAAGCTCTACACAAAATTTTCTACACATGCATTCTTCATATTATTTTGTTCAATACATTTGCATACATATAGGATTTACATATCCTATATTATAGGAAACTACCTATAAAAACTTGCTAAAGATATGAGTTGTTTTAACAACTCATAATACACACAAACAAATAATCACAACCAAATAACAAATAATCTACGAGAATGATGTGATATTCCCAACACTCATAACCAACCTACTAAACTATTATCTTATGCATCCTATGATGCAATATTTCCAATATGTATGTGAACACTAATTCCCAACACCCCCCCTTAGTGTGAACATGGGGAGAAAATACATCACAGTATTTGATGGCCACACTCAATAGCTCACCAAAAATATAAAGAGTAGGGACATACACATCTACTCATGAGACGTAGTAGTGGAACTAGCCTCACTATGCTTAGTGTACTTTCATCCAAGGATATAGACAAACACTTCTACCCATGGAACCGAGTATAGGGACTAACACATCTACCCAAGGTATTACAACAAGTTTGGATAGGGACAAGCACATCTATCCAACATCAAGGTTATGAACAAGGACACACACATCTACTCACAACAATTATGATTGGGGACACACACATCTAATCATAATCACCAACTTATGTGACTGGGGAAAAACACTTCCAATCATTTACACCATCTTGTGAATGGGGACAAACACATCCATTCATATACAACCAAGAAATGTGATTGGGGACATACACATCCAACCACAACATAAAAGGTTGAACACCAAGCCCTCATTTTCACATATGTAGCCACCATTATAGATCATTGCCACTTTGATAAAAAATGATATGAGACGGTTGTCGCTGCCATCATGAAACTGATCTTGGCTTTAGTCATTTTGGCACAAGTTATTTTTTCACTAAAACAATTTTGTGACCTCGTCACTAGTGACTGACAAGAGCATGTTGAATGTCCTCCAGCCTTTGTTGCCTCCTACCTCCAATTAATTTGCTACTTAAAAAAAAATGGCTTTGAAGCTCAATTTTACAATTCCCCCTCTCAAGATGGATGTTGCGTACAAACAATAGTGCATCCAATTAAAATTGAGGTAGGTTTTCTTTTCTTTTTTTTAATCTTTATTTTGATACATATACTATTTATGATAGAAAACATCTCTAATAAGATGTTTGTGACACTAAAATAAGAACACTAAAAATTACAATACATAATAATAATCACCTAATGTAGTATAATGTAGTGTTCAGTGAGAAAGAAAGCAAAGTAAATAAATGTAAGCATTGGGATTCCACCTTCTATGTACCCATGGATAGCATATCATGTGCTTTCCATGTTGAAACCCCCTTTTGCAGTGCAAAACTCTCAGCCTGTTGATCCTGCGCAAAGGAATTGGTACTCTCCATCTGTTGCTCAAGCTCCCTCTTCTTATATAATTAATAGCATTCTCCAATATTTTTTGAAAACCAATCTTCTCATTGATATCTCTAGATGTGTAAAACTATCTAGTCGCATTGAGATTTGGTTGATTCTACCATGAGCTCTTTGAAAACAGATTTAATTTTTTTCCTACAAATCTACAGAGACTGCCATAGCTTCTAAAAAGAAGGATTCAAATACTTACAAGTAACATGCTTTAACAATATCCCAGCCAACAATTCCACCAATCATGTGTTTTGACTGATACTTGAGAATTGCACAAGAGTGAATTAATAGACTATCAGCTCTGTAAGAGAAAAGAATTTGAGAACTTAATTTGTAGAATTCGATGGAGCACAAATGCTTGGGTGGAGTATGCACAGTGGGAGGAGAGCTAGGAGGACTTTGCGCGGGCGAGGTCTATGTGGGAAAGGGCCCTCGATCCAGCGATTGAATGACTGAAGTTTTTCTGCCAGTTTGCGAATAAGATCGTTGGATTTTATGGTGAATCAAGGCTAGAGGCAAAATCCTTTCCGTGGCATTTCAAGCTTGTTCCACAATGTTTCTATTGATGCTACTCCGCATGCTTGAGATCAAATATTTTTTTTATCAAATCTCCTCTATTTGCGTGTTTCTGCACCCCTTTTATTTGTTGGTAGATCAAAATGCCTTCCATCAAACCTCAAGTGATTCGCCTTGCATTGCAGATCAAAATATCTTCAATTAACTGTGCATGGGAGGATGAATTGGCCTTTAAGTGAATATACATTTCCTTCTCTTCTTTTGCGATGTAGAGGTTTCCATGACCTAGGTCAGCCCCATACAAACCACAACCTTCACAAGAGTTTGTGCTCTAATCATTTTCACAATGAAACCAACTTTGTGTGTAGTTGAAATGATAAGACAATTAAGGTTATCATTATGTCTTTCCATCATCATGTCTTTCTTTTTACATGATAACCAAAGTATTATCTACCTTATTCGATTAATATTTCTTCCTCAATGTCAAACAAATCATGTTACTACGTTTTTCATTTCAATAATGTATACATCATCATACCCTTTGCAAATAACGATCAAAGCATGATATGCTTCAAACACTTATGCATAGAATCAAATCAAATAACTTGACTTCTCAAATAATGTCCAACACGATGATGAACACCAAAGTAACCTTGTAAAGCTTAGTTTGACATCTATGCCAAACATCACTGCCAATGCTAACAAGGGTCAACAAACTCCCCCTTTGGCATTGATGTCAAACACACTATTACTACCACTTCCATCAAACATTTTAATCAACTTGTACAAAAAAATCATAACCAGTTGTGCATGCATCATGGCATAGAATCAATGCATTACCAACTCACTGCATTGTAAGTATGCCATTACCATTGCCAAAACTGAAACAACAATAATACCAACTCACTACATTGTAAGTATACCATTACCATTACCAAAACTGAAACAACAATACCACTATGCAAATAATTCTTCCCCTTTGACAACAATGCCAAAGGCTAGGGACAACAAAGTTGGAAGAAGATTGACCAAAACCTTGAAAGCAAGTGCCAATTGAAGATGCATCATATCAGTGTAATATCATGAGTACCCAATTGCACCATAATTACCAGCTGTGAAATGCAAATACAATGTAACCACTTGTAAAATGTGCATTGTTACCAGCAATGTTACCAACTCTACAAAACAAACGTGGCAATGCTATCAACTGGTACCAAATGCATTACAAAAGACTAGCAAATACCAAGTACCAACTGAATGTCTAGCTGAATCATAATAGCAATACAATGATAATAATGTAAATGATAGTAATGCTACCAATACCAAATGTTTAGCAACATAAGGAAGAGGTGAAACAATTTGCAAGAAATAAAATGACTATTTTAAAATAACCAAGTAACTATCAAAAGCTCACTTGTCAAAGCTTATTTCAAAGCATACATGCCACCAAGAATGGAAGATTACAACTATGAATATCATTGCCATGCCAAAAGAGTAACATCTAGCATTGAGCATCGCCATTGAGAATAGATACCCGAAGGTGAGAGTTATTACTACCCTTTACCTTGTATGCAAACTCAAAGTACTGTTTAAAACAAGATAAACAATCACAATGCAACATTTCATACCATTAGATATTGAAGAAATATTCTAGCATTCCAAGAGAAATGAGAAACTCTCCCTAACGAAGATATAGACGAACACAAAATGCAAAGCACTGTTAGTTAGCTATGTTCACTTTGACCATGTCCAACAAAAAAACTTGATTATTGTTGCCAAGTATTACTGCCACTGTCATTATGTCTTCCTCACACATCATTGGCTAAGTTGTCCATCAAGACCCAAGTGATTCATCAACTAATGCACTATCAAAAACATGCATCACAGTCCAAAACACTGTTAGTGGAAAATTTCATTCTAAAAGGATATGTTAACATTGTCACTTCACTTCGTAAAATGAATGTTCCAAGATAATCCTAGTTCCACTATTCCAAGGAATAACAATAAAGCTTGGAGAGAACTATTGGGTCAAAGTAATCATTCCATTGTCAAATGATATTTTAGCACTGTCATTTCAAAATTTCTTAATCTTGTCAACCACTAGACCAAGCAAGATAAGTAACCATTGCGAAAAGCACTAGAAAGATAATAAAGCAACAAAATGAACCATTCATGAGCCAGGCATAAAGAATAAACTTTGAAGCCCCCCCTTACACTGCACTATCATTAAGTATAAGCTATCAAATATTCACTATCTCAAGAAAAAAGCATGTGTAAGCATGATAAACTAGAAAATCAACTGCATTACCAGTAGCCAAAGTTATTTTGTATTGGCAGCAATTTCAATCATATCATCAAGTGTCAAAGCAATTATCACACTGTCCAATTGCCATAGTCCAAGTGTTAAAGCATTATGAAGGGAATGTTAAGAAAGCACTCAAGACTGTCCACCTCAAGGCACTGCAAAACTTAACTACAAATAAATGTGATCCAAGTTGTCACTGTTTCACTGTCAAACATTATTCACAAAGTAATGTTATTTGCATGCTCTTACTATCACTAAATGAAAGCACTGTCATCAAAATCATGAACCATTGTTAGGGAAGCAAGGTAAAGTTAAAGCACTTCTCCAAATTACTGTCCAAATGGTAAAGCAAGGGTTACTATGCTAGTTTACTGTCCATGTAAACACAAGATCACTGTATCCATGTTGTCTATCAATATCTAAAGAAACAACATAGACTACTGAGCATAGTTGAGCAACACTTTCAGATTACTGTCAAGGCATGTTGGATGTCCAAGTAAAAAACACACTTTCCAAACAAATTCTATCACCAAACTCTTGCTAACTCTGTCCAAAAACTTTGCACCAAGACCACTGTACCATATACTAGTCATTGTGCATACAAATTTGTCATTGTCCTTGTTACTATTCTTTAGCATACTACCAAGTATGAACTAGAATAATCAATCTTAAAGTGTTGTTAGAGAAAACATAAATTCATAGTTACATTGTCTTCAAGATTGCACAATGACAAAAATATACTATCAAGCATCATTCACTGTCACTGTCCTTTCAAATCATTGTCAGCACTGAGCAAAAAAATGTTAGATGAAAAGACTTCAAGACAAGGAAAGACACAACAATCCAAAAAAAATCCTAGTGTTGTGCAGGACATCAAACACATGAAAGATGCATAACCAATGTCTGTCATGTCACAACTTCACTCAAGGTCACTATTAGTATGATTAGACATTGTCATATGTTCAATTTAAAAGATAAAGTCACTTTGTCCATATAAAGAAACCGTGTCTTCATCCATCACCAAAAATGTTATCAAGCCTATCTCAAACACAAAGAATGATCATTGAAAGAACTATAGTATGGAAAATTCATTGTCATGTCTCATTGTGCAAGTGACATAAATATTGCCTATCATACAAAAAAAAAATTCAAGAGCACTATCAACTATCAATCCTTTCAAACCTTTGAACTTAGACCCCCAGTTCACCTGCCACTTTCAACAAGGTCCAAATTCCAAAGTTTTCAAATAAAAACCATGCAACTACTGGCACTATTATCACATTCAATGATAAGTGAAATCATTGTGTATTCATATTGTCAATCTAACAAGAAAAAATACAAGATCCACAACTGTTCATTTCCATTCATTTTCTTGACCTTAACCATTGTTCTTTCCAAACACATGTGTACTAACCAAACAAATGAACATTTACATTCACTTTTCATGGAAAGACACAAACAAATGTGCAAGAATCAAGAAGTGTTCTCCCCCTAACTGAAAGAAAGTATAGAGAAAAAAGCACTGTCAAGATGCCCTTGTAGCACATGCATATACTTATTACTGTCCCATGTTCATTGTTCAAATAACAAAGTCAAAGTGCCAAAGTACTTCTCCAAATAACAAAGTCATTGTCCAAGTAACAAAAACAAAAGTTACTACATACCAACCAAGATCCAAATCATGAGAAGTTTCCCAGAAAATGTGTCAAGTGTTCACATTATCTCCATATCTGTCCACAAATCAACTTGAGAACAAATGGCACTGTATTCCCTTGACTTGAAACAATGTCCAAAAATGCCATGAATCTAAAAGACACATATATCCTTTAGATTGTCTATGGGTTTACTACAACATGCTATCAAGGACCTTTGCTGTATTTAGAATAAGCATCAACAATCTTTGATAATGATGAAATGAATGTACTCATTTACATCATGAACACAATCACCTTATAATAAATAAATAGATACCTTTGTATAACCAATGAAAAACTTCATTACCTCTAATAGAATGTAGGAATATTACAAGAAATAATTCTCAGAATCATGGTAAACAACGAGTTTAGATTCTAATACCTTCACTACATAGACACAACTTCTTGTTTCTGCCTAAGGGGTTTGAATGGTCCATCAGAAATCAACTTCCCCTCAACTCATGGTTCCCTTTAAGCACTAATAGATGCCACTTGCGTAGTATGCACAAGTTTAGGCTCATTATTTTCTTGATTTTGTTTTCTTCTCCAAACCTTCTTCTTTGATTTCTTCTTGTCATTAGATGCTTGTGAATTTGATTTTTTCTTATGCAAGAAATCATTTCTTCTCTCCTATTTCATAAACCTAGTTCTACAATACTTTGCAACATGACCATGGTTATGACATTTATAACATATTACATTCATATTCTCAAAGAATGCATATTGAATCCTTTTAGACCTTCTTCTACAATAACTTGCTTTATGCCCATAACCATTACATGAATAATAATAACCAAGAAATAAATAATTATACCTCATTGATTTATTTTTCTAGGTAGGTGGAGATCCTATGGATTTGTTGGCTTTACTTCTTCTTCCTCTATTGATGTCCTTGAACTGTCTACTATCAATAGTCTTAACTTTTGAGTTCTTCTTTTCTTCAATCTTAGGGGCTAGAGTGTGATAGGTTAGATCTATCTTCTTTCTTGGTGTTTTTCTGACTCCAGAACTCTGTCCTTCAACAAAGCCTAAACTAGTAACATCCTTGTGATGTTTTTGCTTACTCAACATATCATATAAACACTCAGTACTCTTTTCAAATTGGAGTGTCTTGTGTAACTTCGAAGAAGCTTTTCCTAATTCATATCTCAAAGATACTATCTCAAATTCATACTTTTAACAATCAACTTCTTTGTCCTTTAGTTGCTTATTGACTTCTTCCTCTATTTTCTTAACTTCAACAACTTGAACCTTCATATCTATTTTTTTTTTGCATTTTGAAGGGCTGAAAGAGTTTTGGTCTTAGATTCCTTTTCCTCTTGTAGCTGCAATTTTAACCTTTGGTTCTCCATTCTAAGTTTCTTAATCTCATCAAGAGCATAGATGAGTTCACCTTCCATATCAACCTCATATTCATTTTCATCAAACTCTTGTTCAAAATCACTCACTAAGTGATGTCCTTCTTTGTCTACACTCTTCACTACATAATCATATTTTGTACTAGGTTTAAGTGGTGGTTTTTGTTCAACATTTTGTTGGGTATTTCTTTTTTCTTTGTTTCTTTTACTTTTTTCCATAACAAGTACTCCACTACCAGGAACTTCTAAGTTGGTTAGACTTATGCAAGGGTATTTCTCCGATACCACTTGTTGGAGTACAATACCACCGAGGAGGGGGGTGAATCAGTGGTATACCAATTTAAAATGACCTTGAATTAATCTTTCACAACTTTGAACATATTAAATGCAATTTTTAGAACAGTTCAATTAACATGTGTTGCATCATGCATGTAAAGCTATCAAGCTTGATTGAACATAAAGAACATAAGAAAATTATAAAAGCTGAAGAAACCATAGAAACTCAAATGCTAAAAGATACACAAGACTGAATGTTTGAACATGCAGACCAAGTAGACCACAAATAATGAGAAACCATAACATTATGATTTTTGAGTGGAAAACCCTCATAGGGATAAAAAACCACTTGGGAAAAATTGCCTCACTGGCTTAATAAAATCCCGCTGATTACAGAGCCTCACTGACTACTTTTTGTGCCTCACTGGAAAAGCCTCATTGGCTACACAATATGCCTCACTAGCAAAGGAACCTCACTAGTTACAAGTATGCCTCACTGACAAATACAACTTTCACATCAATATGATTTTGTGAATAAAAGGACAAAGTATAATCTCTATTTCATTACAAAGCATTTCTTGATTGTCTCATTTTTATTGGAGACTCAAGAACCTATATGTCTATGTATCCACATACAACCATCACTTAAAGTGCTTTCTCAATTTTTCAAAATAGTTTGTTCATCAATGCTTTCAACATAAACATAATAATTACTCTTTGCAGAGTATAAGTCTCATACACATCAAACCTCCACATAGTGACTATATCACTACTTTATATGCATTCAAATAACATAAAACTTTCATAAAAATTCTGCAAGTACAATTTCCTTTTACCAACTTCCTTCTCAAGAATACATAATTGTCAAACAAAATCATCGTGGAACATCCTTTGTATAGTTCTAACCAACTGATAATCATGTAAACAATATTCATAGATTCCCCTTTGATAATTAAATGCATTAAGAACAAAATGCATCTTTGAGATGTTGACATGTTTCCCTAAAAATAGGGTATTCAAACTATATACACTGAACACAATAAACCCTTGAATCATTATGCAACAAACTCCAATAAACCCTTATGCAATGAATAAATATAAGCTTCAAAACCTGAAAACCTAGTTGACAAAAAAAACTCGAAGACTAAGCAATCTATATGTTGATTTTCATACCTTGTAACTCGACATGAAGAACAACAAACTAGGATAAAAGAATGTGTTATTAATATGTGCTCATTTTCCATAGAAGTAGTCGATAACACCTAGAGTAGTCACTACCAAACAACCACTTCCTAGAAACCATGCCTTGCAGCCGCCATACCAAAGTCATCATGACTCAATCACAACCTTCACAAGAGTTTATACCCTATTCATTTTCACAGTGAAGCCAAATTTGTGTGTAGTCAAAATGATAAGACAATTAGGGTTATCATTATGTCTTTCCATCATCATGTCTTTCTTTTGACATGATAACCAAAGTATTATCTTCCTTAGTCGATTAATATTGCTTCCTTAATGTCAAACAATTCATTATTGCCTTTTTCATTTCAATAATGTATACATCATTATACCCTTTGCAAATAATTGTCAAAGCATGATATGCTTCATACACTTATGCATAGAATCAAATCAAAGCACTTGAATTCTCAAATAATGTCCAGCACAATGATGAACATCAAAGTAACCTTGTAAAGCTTAGTTTGAAATCTATGCCAAACATCACTGCCAATGCCAACAAGGGTCAACATATAGTCATTAAAGGCATAAGAAGTATGACACATTGAGAATGATATGATAATATTAGATTACATACCTGAAAGTTGCCTTATAATGAAGTGAAAGAGAATTGATGTCAAAATGAGAGAAAGCCTAAAAGGTTTGAAAAATGAAAGAAGAAATAAACCAAGATAAAGATGCTATGGGAGGATGAGAATGATCCAAAGGAGTCCTTTCTTGAAGAGTATGATAGAACACAAAAGCATGTATTGGGAAAAGAAAAAGAAATGGAGAGTAGCATGTTGGATAGTTATGATGGTTATACTTATGGTCAAATCCCTATTGATGTAATGATGCCATAAAAGACAATGGAAAATAGGTATAATGAATATCCCTTTACCATTAATGAAAAGGGGGAAGAATTATAGAAAGGTTAAAATCTATAGCCTATGGAAGAGAAAAAACAAAGATAGATGAAGATTTGTTACCATTGATGTCAAAAGAAAAGATCAAAAAGAGAAAATTATAGAATGGAAGAATAATGTCATTAATGTCAAGTAGAAGAATGACAAATAGGAGAAGATTCTTTTGTGAAGTGTTGAAGACATTTTTCATCTTTTAAGATACATAGTAAATGATGGATAGAAAAACAAGTTCTTGATGTGTTACAACTAAAAAGATCATCCAAATTTTGAATAGCTATAGAGAAATCATATCACCCTAAGCAACAAAGAGATAAAGGTACAAAATTTGAGCAAGGGGAAGCTTGAGGAAGGGGGGGCCTTAAAGACAGGGAGAGCATCACAAAATGGAGAGAATCATATAATGAAGAAAAAAAGTATATTAAGTGTCCCTTTTCCATTGATTTCAAGGGGGGGGAGTTAATGTAAGGGGGAGCAATGCAAAAGGAAAGAATTATGTTTGTATTGCCATCATGACAAAGGGGAGATTGTTGGAAATGTTGTCATTGATGTCAAAGGTGTATAAATGATTGGAAATTATTGTCATTGATGTCAAAGGTGTATAGATGATTGGAAATTATTGTCATTGATGTTAAAATAAAAATAGAAAAATAGGTTTATGTTGGCTGACCTATGGTTCTAAGTTTGGTGCCCATCTTGTGAAGAAAAGAATCAAAATCAAAATTATTTTTATTTTGGGCTGACATCTATTATGGCACCCACTTTTGAGGAATTTAAAATTATAAATAAATTATTTTTCAAAGGGACCGATCCATCTTGATATTGGTTCCCACATGTGGAAGGGTTTCTTAAATAAAATAAAATTTATTTTATGCATGTCTGGCTGACCCCCTTGAAGAGTCACCCCTCTTGGGTGAAAAGAAACTTTGGCAAGGTATAAATACAGGTTTGTTTGAGAGCTAGAAACCAAGCAATTTTTGAATATTGTTCATATGAAGAGAAAAAATAAAAAGATATTTGAGCATATTTACAAAAGATATGTGAGCAGATTTATAGGAGATTTTTAGTATCAATTTTGTGAAAAGAGAAGAGAAATAAAAGAAAGACACATGGAAAATTTATGAGTAAATTCTTTAAGATTTTATGATAGATTCATGAGCAGATTTATCAGTAGACATTAAGGAAAAAATATTTGTGGAATCGGTGCATTTTGTAATAAGATTTGTGAGTGAATTAATTGTAATAATTATATTAGATTTGTGATTAGATTTTGAGGAAAGATAGTGCCATGTTTATGATCAGTTTTGAGAAAAATAAGAAGTACATGATAGCGATCAAATTTGTCAAAAGAAAGAGTGTATGATAGTGATCAAATTTGTAATTGGATTAGATCTGTAATTTGTGATCAGATTTGTGAAAAGAAGAAGTGCATTATAGTGATTAGATTTGGAAGGCAAATTGTGATTTGAATTTGGATCAGATTTGTATTTGAATCATATTTGTTTTGAATCAGATTTGAGATTGAATCAGATTTGGATGGAGTTATTCATATTAGTCATAGAAGAATTAATAGGTTGAATCCTATCAAATAGAGGTTGGAGCCTCTTTCTAGGTTGGGGCTCAGTTTGTGTAAAGAGTGTAGTCCCTAATAGGTTGAAGCCTATCAAGTAGAGGTTGGAGTCTCTTGTTGGGTTGGAGATCAATTTGTGTGGGGGTTGAAGTTTGCATTTTTGTTAAGTGGAGTTTGGGATCTCTAGTAGGTTGGAGCCTACAAGAAGAAGAAGAAGAAGATTAATATATAATATATAATGATGCAAACTGAAAACCTTTTTCCTTCCAAAACTAAAATAAAACCCTGTTTACAAAGACAAAACATTCAAATAATTAAATTGCATAGAAACAATGTTTATTCAAATCAAGTTTCCAATACATTTGTAAAACCAAAAATGTTCTCTTTGGCAATCGATGGCCTCTCTCAAGCCATTCTAAACAACAATCCTATTTTTCACTAGTATTTATGCCTAAATACATTGTGCTCTGCTTTGTTCCTATATCCTATGCACTTTAATTTTGAACTCACCATTCAATATGGTGTCACTCATCGATCCAAACTAGGTCAATTCTCATGTTGTCACTATTCATTCTTGATCACCCTTCTTAAATTCTCATACTGTACATACTTAACTATATTCCAATTCAAAATGCCTCTTTCCCATTCGCATGGGCATGAGCTTCCTTAAGGTTGTTTCCTCCTTCTCTTCCCTAGTCAATCTCTATTCTTTAACAAAAATTTGAATTCTTTCGCACCACAATCTTGGAGCTCCGTGATTTTTTCTTCTCAACATTCTTCTCAAACTGCACCCTCTTTCTCACCTCACAGGTTCATACTCTCACTGAACTTTTGCTCCCAAATTCCTATCTTCTATGCACAATTGCACACTTTCTTTTTCCCAAAAACTTTGCCACCCTGGCTTTTCACTTCCCCCTTTTAAAAAAATTGAAAATGCATTTGAAAATATTAGACTCAAAATTAAGTCCAAAGCCTTCCATTGCCTTTAATTCAACCCTTTTCCTTTTCATTGTCTATTTTTTAAAAACAAGAATATGTATAAGCTCAAAGCTACGACCTTTACATTTTCTTAGTATATTTGAAAGCTTCAAAGCCCAGTCTATGTCTCCATATTTTGCATACATGTCAGTCATTTTTCATACACTAGAAATGAAATTAATGAACTTTCTATCCCCATCACATTTAGTTCATGAGAGTGCTAACAAAGGACAAAGAAATTTGACTTTACATCACCCAATTACATTGGCTTAAAAGTTAACATTTCATGTGACAACATTTCTTCGAGTGTCAAGTAGTGTCATAGTGAAGATGGAAAATTTAAGAGGTTTTAGGCACTGGCGAAGAGAGGAAAACCAAATAAAATAAAACAAGCCAAAATTGAAAGCAAACCAAACAATGTTTCTGGGTGGTGTTGATTTCCTATCTGCCTGCATGCTCCTGCACCATATAAGAAATATTTTTCCATGGTTTTTTCTGAAAGGGTTTTCATGTAAATCATGTATTTTTATTGTGTTCTCAATTGTAGGATCTTGCATATGTGTGGTTAATGTGATTTATTGAATTTGGAAAAGTAATAGTTTGTATTATACTAATTCACCAGCCCCCCTTAGTATAACCATGTGCTCATCACATATTTTGTCCACTCTTCTCAATCTATTTTAACTTGGTTTTCGAACATCAATTAGTGGCTTTTGGCCTTTGTCCATCATATGGTTTATTCTATTGAAAAAGTTCCCAAATCACCTTTGACATCAATGGCAATATTCTAAGAATCCCTCACATTCTTTTGACATCAATGACAATAAATTCCAAAAATACTTTGGATTGTATAAAATTAATTATGGTGATCAATTTTAATTTTTTGCACATGTTAAAAGGCTTACAAAGTTTTGGTAAGAAAACCCAAGAAGTTGTAGATTTTTTGAGGTCAATGACATGAGAATTTTGTAGGATCACTTGTGTCAAAATCCATGACACTAAGCACTAGCTACAAAATCTAAGTCAATAACATCTAGAATCCAAATGCTAGTGTTATCCTAGACACAAATTTCAAAATCCCAAACACTAGGATAGAGCCCAAATATCAATACCAAAAGGTTAGATACTAGAATTAGATAATTCTAAGAACCCATTGTAATATTCTAGATATATTTTTAAAATTATTTACCTATTCATTTCTAACATATTGTAACAACAATTTAAACAAGAACACTTCCCAACCTTTTTTTCTCAAATACCTGATTGCATTTAGTATTCATAATTTTAATTTTTGATTGTATTTAGATTAGGATTGAAATTAAAGATTTGTATCCTTTAGTAGACGAAATAAGATTACCTAAATTATTTAAGCACATCATTAGATAATGTATTGCTAAATTTAATAACTATGATATAACACATCCTTTATTTTTATCTTTTAATACCTAGGTACATAACATTATTCTCCTTCAAATATTACAAAACTGGTGTCAAATTTATTAGATCCTCACCATAACTTGATAAAAAATAAATATATCATCTATCTAAATAATGACACAAGAGTATATCATTATTATTAACACCCCTTCATCAACATCATGAAAGTAGAAAGAGCAATATAAACCCAAAATTAAGTACAATTCACACAAAAAATTGGACATATCATGGATCTAAATCTCCCTAGAGGAACCATCACAAAGTGGAAACTTCTAGAAACTAAATTTGTAAACTAGTTTTGTTGGCAAAACAAGGATAGACAACTGAGAGGGGGGGTGAATCAATTGTCACAGAATATTTAAACTTTTCAAACTTAACTTAATCTCAGATTTGATGAATGAACAATAAACCACAAACAATTAGCACACTAGAAACACAAAGAGCACCAAGATTTTTTATGTGGAAACCCTGTTAGGGGAAAAACCATGGTGGATGTCAATACACAATATTATACCCTATTAAAAGTATAATGAAGAATAATGGGAATGCACATGCATTCAGGCACACTTCCTAGAGCTCACTACTCAAATACAAGAGGGATCACTGCCCAAAGAAGACACATTGTTTTACAACAATTCAAATTAGATCCACAGGGTATGAACTAAGAAAATAGCTTCTACAAAAGCCTGATTACAGTTTTGGTTAAGCGCATGAACAACTCTTCACTCTTCACTTTTCTTCAAACTTTTCTCTACCTTCAAATGATTAGGAAATTATTTGCACACACACACATTCAACATACTTCAATTCAAACAAATAATAGCTCTTATATATCTGTAACATGGAATTACATCAACCACTTCGTCGGCCAAAATAAAATATAAAACATATACACAATGTCGGCCCAAATTTACAAGTAAATTTTCAATGTGAATCAAACACCATTGACCACAACATAATAAAGACTTAAAACAATATCCTTGAGTGCACCAAACATTCAAATTTTAATCTCCAATTATCCACAACACGTTACAACCACCACATTGGCCAAGAACATAAAAACTTGAACACACAAGAGAAAAATCACCGACCACGAGCACACCGATCAATGTGGATGTGCAACAAAGATAGAGCATGATCTAGAAACATCCACAAGCATCATGAATCATCAGAGAAGAATCCACATCAATTGAAATTAATAGAATCACATCAACTTCAATCAAGAACACTAACTAAAGTCATAAAAAAACTATTAGAACACAAGTATTCATAACATGATTAAATCTTCATGCTGACCTCTGAAAATTTCAGTGGATAAACTGGATAAACTAAAAAATAAACCTTTTAGTCCACAACAACTAATCATCAACATACTGAGCAAGACACCTTCATGAACTTCATTGTTCCAATGTCAACCTACAACTCTTTCTTTAACAATTTTCTCAATATCCTCGACATATATAACCTACAATACATTAATGCTAATAGTGTTAACATCAATGACAACCACATATCAACAACATAACCACACCATCCAAAAATCTCCCCCTTTGGCATTGATGGCAACACATGATGTGAAAAACACCATCAATGCAACTCTCAATTTGGCTCTGAAAGAGAAAACAAAAGAATGTGATTTTTTTCCAAAGAGAATGCTTCCTTGAAGCGAGAGATGGAATCTATCATGATGAAAATGACCAAGGAGATTGAGGACAAGAAGAAGAATGAAAAAAATCTTGCAGTCTTTGAAAGAAAAATTTGAACAATGCAGTTGACTAGATAATGAATTGGAGCAATCCAAGAACAATGAAGAAGTGCTTGAAAAGTAGCTTGATGATATCAGAGATGAACTTGCCACTGCAAATGAGTACAAAGAAAAATTCAAAGCAAGCTTAGCCAAACTTGATGAACTAATCAAAGGATAGAGGACTGATGGTGACAGATGAGGTCTTGGATATGATGAAGGAGAAAGTTTCAGATCTGGACAAAGGAACTTTGGACAAAGGAATTCTAGATAAGGAAGATTCAGACAAGGAAGTCAGATGAAATGAGCCAGAAGAGATCCCGTAAGGCAACCAAATGCTCAAAGATTTAATGGCTATTGTTATGTTTGCAAAAAATTTGGTCATATGGCTTCTTAGTGTAGGAGTAGAATGAATACAAGTAGACCATCATTCTCAGGTCAGTGTTTTAATTACTATAAGTATGGTCATAAGTCAAGTAAATGCATAATTATGATGAAAAAATTTCATAGAGATGTTAGATGTTATGCATGCAATAGATTTGGAGTACATATTTCTAACCAATGAAAATCAAGACAAAGTCAATGAAATAGTTGGCCTGGATAGAGAAATGTTGTGTGCCACAACTACAACAAATTTGGCCACATTGCCAGATTCTGCTAGAACAAAAGAGGTTTAGTAAAAAAAAACATGCAACAAGATGTTAAAGGAAAAAGAAAAGTCACTACTGATGAGATCAAGAGGCAAATGCGTGAAGAAAAATCCCTCTATAGAAGGAAATGGACCTACATTAGAAGCAACTTTTGGTAATTCCTCAGGGAATTAATTTTAGGTCTCTGGAATAGGGGGAGCTATCAAGAAAAAACTATTAAACCCCCTCTTACAGGTGAATGATACTGGAATATGAATATGTCCAGTAGGAGAGTTGATACTTTTTAGATGTTGTTCAACCAATTAGAAGCATTAGTGAAGAATATTAGAGATCCACATAAGAGTCATCAATCTCGGTGCCTAAAAGGAAGGAAACTAGATGAATTAGGGCAAGGGAATTTATTGCAAAATAAAGGATTTAAGTATGTGGGAAATAAAAGGAACGACTTCAACCCTCATTTTTCATATTTCAAAGCGGTTTGGAGAGCTCTGAAGTGATCATTGCGAATTTGTGGATAGACTCGAGCATAAAGGAGAATCTGTAATCAAATTTTGTTTTCATCCCTGAAAGGTATTTATTGAAAACCTGTAAATTTGTGTGATTGCAATTATGTCTACTCTGATAGTCAAAGTTAGGGATAGGCCGTGTCCAAAGTTCAAATGGAATTTGTATAAGTCCGTAGATACACAACCCTTAGGGGCATTTTCATTAGTTTTGTATAGAGTCCTACATATTGAGGATATTAGGGCTTATGTGCACGCAAACATTGAAGATTTGGGAACCTCTCATTTGATGGATTTGTACTCTCATCATATAATTCAAGAAGATTATAATGTGAAATTGGAATTTAAAACCCTAGAAGATAAGAAATTTGTGCAATTTGTGAAATTCCTTGTATTTAAAGAAGATGAATGGGTTCGATATATGTTGATCTGTGTCCATGATGAACTCATGTGATTGGATGTGCCATTCAAAATCACAAAAGAAGCTATATGTGCAGTTGTAGGACTAAATTCCATCGATAGACTTCCAGTTTTGAAGTCTATGAAGAATGATAAGCTTACTGAAGTGACTAGCTTGCAATGGGAGAAAAGAGCAATGACGATAGATGATATTGCCATAGTGGATGTAAAATTTGCATCAATGGTTATCGGCTATAAGATTTATCACTCAAGTCGGTAGAATTCAGTATCTAGCACCACAACATACAAAATGGTCAAACAGATTGTAGACTATGATTTATGTGAACAACTCAGAAGCCAGTTATTGGAGAATTTGGGAAAAATCAAAAAGGATAAGAAGAACACATTCAAGTACAGTAACTTGTTGATGTGTTTGTTTTTCTACTTCTCGGGTGAGGTATCAGGAATTGGTAAAGTTCAATGGCATAATGATATGTCGGTAGCTATTTAGATATGGAATATGTTATGTGGAATGGGTGATTGATAGACCCATAATACAATCCTTTGGGGATAATTTAAAAGTTTTCATAATCTGATGCACGCTAGAGAAAGAATTCCTACCACAATAGTGGAACAATACAAAGACACTATTTGCTTCATGGTAGACATTGACCGATGCCATATGGAAGCTGCTAATCCTAGAATAGTTTGGATCATGCCTATGGGTTATGAAGTAGATGAGAACATTCTGAGGATGTATGTATAACACTTGCTAAATTCACCACTTGATCAGGGAGAAGAAAGGTTTGGTACTTATGCAGAGAAAATCTTGCAGGTTCATTCAGAATTGAAAAGCCCATGATAGTCAAAAGGGTAAGAAAAAAGATAGAAGCGCTTGTAGAGAGTTTTGGAATCCATGTGCATAAAATAAAAGAAGTGAGAAAGCAAAGAGATGAAGCTGAAGCAACTAAGAAGAATGAAAAGGCAGAATCAGCTGGTCTGGGAACATCTCCTGCTCACACTAGAAGTTCCTCTGCAACTCAGTCAAATCAAGTTGAGGCTTCTAGAAAAAGAAAGATGAATAAAAGCACAAGATCTTATAAAACTATGTTTGTAGATGAAGAAGAAGAAACTGATTCAGAAGTAGTAAGGGAGATAAAGGCTACTGGTACACAGGCTATCAAATTGAATAAAAGAAAATCTTTTGGCAAAGGAGAAGAAGCAAAGAAAAAGGCCAAAATTGACAAGCCTGGTATGTCTATTGAGGAAGTTGAGCATGCAGCGGTGAAAGATCATGGAAATCTCAAGCCACACTGTGATTGGTATGAGACTTGTGATGAATCCAATAAGAGAGTTCTTGAAGAAGCAGCAATAAAGCATATGAATGTTTTTAGTAAAGCTCTTGTTGAAATCATGTCTAGATTTCCTACAAGTTTGTATAAAGCTTTGGAGTTTAGGAGGTCAAGTTCCTTATCAGAAGAAGAAAATCTGAGGAAGAGAGTCCTAGCCGATTTGTGCCTAGAAATGACAATTGAAGAAATGGATTTATTCCTTGAAAAATCTAAAAGGGAATTTAAGAGAAAAACAAGAATAAATAAACTCATGATTGCTGAAACTGACACTGTTGTCAATGAAACTAAGGAAATTCTGGAAGAACTTTTGTCAAGGGACAAGATTAAAATTGAGGAAATCAATACTGAAAATGTTCAAGCAAATAAGAAAGTGAATGTGGAGGTAAATGAATTAGAAGAAGAGAATGTGAATGAGGAGAAAATGAATGTGTCTAATCCTCCAAAATTTGAGGATATTCTGACTTCTCCTAATGTGGAAAATATAGAGACACCTATGGTAACTAAGGTCCCTTTTGAGGTGTTAGCTGAGGAAAAAGAGGTGCATACTAAAGAAGCTAAAATTCCTAAAGTCAATCCTAAAGTAGAATCCAAGGTTGAAAAAGAAAAGGATCAAGAAATCATAATAGAGGAAGTGAAGGAATCTCTATTGGAGCAATAGGAAGAGTCAGATCCTAAGTTAGATGAAAGCTCGATTAACCTATCTACTCTATCTCCAATTCAGATGATGGTTGCTAAAATTGCCCAAGCCAAAGCCAGTGAGAGGATACTGAAATATCACATAGAGGAAAGTGAACTGCTAAAGCTTCCATATGGAGTTTTACAAAAATTAATGCCTACCTATGTTTTGGATCCATCAGATTCCTCCTCCGGTGAGTTAAAGAAGCTAATAAATTCTATAGATTCTCATTTTGAATCTTTTGAGAAATCAACTTTGATTAAAGTGAAAAAGGAGTTCAAGGAGAAGAGAGTTGGTAGCCTAAATGAACTAATTGCCAAAGACAAAGCTTTGTTAGGAACTTGCATAAAAAATATTCAAGGTACTATGTCTGAAGGAGGAAAAGTGTAGAAATCTTGCTTGGTCTTGTCAAACTTTACTAAAGCAAATGAGAAGAAGGTGAAAGACATTGAACAACAGTTGGTCACTATTTCCAACACTTTTGACCCATTATCCGGTAGTGTTTGTAAACAAGAAAGTCAGATAATGTCTTTGCTCAACCAAATAAAGAGTTTGAAACTTGAAAATGAAAGGATTATTGGTAGAGTATGTGAACTTAGGGGACTAATGAGTCCAAAGATTGAGATAATGGTGAATGATTTGAAAGAAGCTAAATATGTTATGGAATCTCCTAATCCGGTAAGTCTCGAAGCAGCAAAAACTTTGTCATATCTACTTTTTGGTCATATAACCATTTTGGAGAGTTTGAGAAGTGTCTGCGAATCAAACTTAAGTGGACTGAAGAATAACTTTGTAGATGTCTTCAAATTCTTTTAAGTCTCAACAGTTTTGCAATTTTGGATTCCCCAATTTTGTCATTGATGTCAAAGGGGGAGAGAGTGGAGTGAAAAATGCCTTGACATTCTTAGTGGGAGTAGTATTCAGAATTTTGGCAGTTTTGGTAGTGTACTTACCAGTTTCAACACTTAGTCATTTTTCACTAAGTGTTTCCATCAATGCCAAAGGGGGAGATTGTTGGAATATGGCTTCTAGTGTTCTCATTGATGGCAACTGAAGTCATTTCCATGGTCTGTAGATCAATATCTAGTCATACCGATAGATAAAGTGAAATATTGTTTTTTACCGGCAGAACACTTGAAGAACAGGGTATCTGGACAGTTAGTTAATTTGTCTACTTCACCGGATCATTGTTTTGGGTTGTGGATCCCTGGGATTTCTTGTTGAGCACATACATTATCTTATTACATAATTTTGTGGTGTTGCATTAGTTGCAGTACGAGCTTGGAGGTCTGGTAGGATGTTTTCTATCTACTTGCTCGTTGTAGCCGACTCAGTGAATGTGGTACATTGTCGATGTGTAAAGTGAAATTATTTAAATTTTTTTTATCAAATATTTAATTATGGATCCCAGCTATAGTCTAGCCAACTTGTTTGGGTGCGCATCAAAATTGTTCATGATTTGGGCCGATAGTTGATAATATTTCCAAGTTTTATTAATGTTGACCTATAGCGACTTGATTTCTAGATGCATATATATATAAGAGATTCAATATATCATTTGAGACATGGAAAAGGAAGTGTGATGGTATGTTGGTGATCATCAGGATGAACGATTATGCGATTATGCATAGTTTCACTTGTGCATTAAGATTTTTGTAGAGCGAGTTGTGTAGAGTAGAACACAATTGTTGAATCAGTCAGAAGGACAAGAGATTATCTATAGAGCTTAATTGGAACTGTAATCAGACATTGATGATGCTATTTCATCAGTTCATTACTTTGGATCTATTTCAAATCATTGTAGGGTAGTAAGCCCATCCTTTTTGAGCAGTGAGCTCTAAGGAGTGAGCCTGAATGCAAGTGCATTCCCATTTTGTACTTTTCATTTTGGGTATACTCATATTATATTGTGGATTGGCCATCCACCGTGGTTTTTCCCCTAACAGGGTTTCCACATAAAAATTCAGGTGTTATGGTTTTTTGATTACTTTCTTTCTAACGATGCATGTTTCTTTTTTTGAATGATTAAGTTAAATGATAGAACAATTAAGTTGAATTTTTGCACAACATTGATTCACCCCCCCTCTTAGTGTGTCTTGTTTCCAACATGTAGCACTAGATTCTTTGATATGTTTATTGCATTTGAGTTGTCATAGTATATGGAAATAGGCTCATCATATACTACTATGATATCTTTCAACATCTGTTTCATCCACAACACTTGAGTACAATTATTTGCAGCAACAATATACTCTGCCTCAGCAGTAGATAGGGAAATGGAATTTTTCTTTTTACTTAACCAAGACACCAACTTCTTCCATATTAAGAAGGCACCACCACTAGTGATTTTCATATCATCTACATCTCCTACCCAATCTGCATCAGTATAGGCACTCAAGGTAATATCATCATCTTTAGGATACCAAAGCCCAAAATCAACTGTTCCTTTCAGGTATCTAAAAATTCTCTTTACAATAGCCACATGAGATTCTTTTGGATCAGCTTGATATCTAGCAACCATACACACATCATTCATGATGTCTGGTCTGGTCTGAGTTAAGTAGAGCAATCCACCAATCATTAGCTTGTATCTTGTTTGATTTGACTTAGGAGAATCATCATTATGTGTTAGCTGGCATTTGGTTACCATGGGTGTACCAACAGGATTTGAGTCTTCCATGCCAAACTTCTTCAACAACTCTCTCACATATTTGGATTAAGATATGAAAATACCATTTTCTAACTATGTGACTTGCAATCCCAAAAAGAACTTTGTCTCTCCAATCATACTCATTTAAAATTCACTTTTCATTTCATCAACAAACTTCATACATAGATCATCATCACCTCCAAAAATAATGTCATCAACAAATACTTCAATAATCAACTCTTTATCATGATCCAACTAAAAATACAAGTTGCTCTCAACAATACCTTTATTGAATCCAAGCTTTAGAAAGTATTTATCTAGTGTAGCATACTAGGCTATGGGGGCGTGCTTGAGTCCATACAAATCTTTATTCAGTTGAAAAACCATGTCTTCCTTATCAATTAGTTAAAATCCATCTGACAGTTCAACATATACCTCTTCTTCTAACTCACCATTCAAAAAGGCTGACTTCACATCCATTTGATAGACTTTGTAGTTCTTATATGCAGAATAAGGGAGAAATAATCTTATAGCTTCAATTCTAGCAATAGGGGAAAAGGTTTCTTCAAAATCAATACCTTCCATTTGTGAATACCCTTTACATACTAGTCTTTCTTCTGCACTTCCACTTGTCTCTCCTTCTTGACTTTCTTGATTTACTAGAACAATATGAACTTGATTCTATGTCTGAGCATTCTTCCTTTTGTCTATACTATCTTGCTGGTCATTTGAATCATATCCACAATATCTGGATGATCTAGCAAAGTCCTCATCAACTATGACATTTTCACTTTCAACCATTTTTCTCAATCTTCTATTATAGCACTAGTAAGCCTTGCTTTTAGTAGAGTAACTTAGAAAGATTTCTTCATCGTTCCTTGCATCAAACTTTCCTATGTCCTCATCTCTCTTAATATAACACTTGCTTCCAAAGATCTTGAAATATTTAACAGTAGGCTTATAACCAAACCATAGCTCAACAGGAGTCTCACTGGAAATACCATTGACATTTACCTGGTTTAGAGTGTACACAATAGTGCTTACAACTTCTCTCCAATAGATGTGAGGCACATTTCCTTCCAACATCATTGTTCTAGCAGCATCCATAATTGTTTTGTTCTTTCTCTCTACAACTCCATTTTGTTGAGGGGTTCAGGGAGCAGATAACTATCTTTTGATTCCATGCTCTTCATAGATAGAATTGAACTCCTGAGAGGTGAAAACACCACATCTGTCTAACCTTAGGCATTTGATCTTTAGACCTATCTCATTCTCTTCCATAGCTTTGAAACTTTTGAACTTCTCTAATGCTTCACATTTTTCTCTTAAGAAAGCAACCCATATCATCCTAGAGTAATCATCAATAAGAAAAATAAAGTACCTTTCTCCTTGTAGACTTCTGATTCTGGAGGGACTACATAGATCAGTATGCACCAGCTCTAGTACTCTATTAGAATGATGTTGTTTTCTCTAAAAAGAAACTCTAGTTTGTTTTCCCATTTGACATTCCTTGCATATTGAGTTAGTAGGCTTCACTAGCTTAGGTAGATCTCTTACTGCTTGAGTGGAGCTTACCTTGACAATGTTATCAAAATTCACATGACATAGCCTCCTATGCCATAACTAGTTTTCATCTACTTGAGCAATCAAACAACTTTCATTAGCAACACTCAGGTGAAAAATATTACCTCTTGTCTTTGTATCTGAAGCAATTACATTTCTAGAGTTTCCAATTATCCTGCATCTTCCATCTTTGAACTGAAGATCATAACCTTTGTCCACCATTTTTCCAACACTCAACAGGTTATACTTCAAGCCTTCAACATAAAGGATATCATCAATGTTATATTTACCACCAAGACAAATAGATCCTCTGCCATGAATCACACCAGCATTGTTATCTCTGAATCTTACAACCCCACCATCATATTTCTCTAGACTTACAAATTTGATTTTGTCACCAGTCATATGATGTGAGCATCTGGTGTCAATAACCCACTCATCCTTTTCTTCAATTAGGGCTTCAAGAGCTTTCTCAACTTTAGTAGATTCAATAGCCACCAGACCATTTTCCTTGATAGCAATGAAAACCCATTCATCTTCATTTCCATTTTCTTTATCAGATTCTTCATCAGTCACACCTTCTTCAGCATAATAGCATTTCTTTTGAAATCTAGGATTGTTAGGCTTAGGCCTAGGAACTCTTTCAGGACACCTTGAAGAAAAATAACCTATTTTACTACAAGAGAAACATTTAATAGGAAACTTTCCTTTATACTTACCTTGTCCTTTGCCTTCTTTCTTCACAATCAGTGCTTCTAGCTCTTCTACCTTTCTTTCTTCATCTTCAAGTTGTTTCATCTCTTCCTCATACTTGAATTTATTTCTAGAACTCTCTCTCGGATCATATCTTTTCTTGTTTCTTCTGGATATAGAGGCCTTAAATGTAGACTCGGTCTTGGGGGTAGAATCACCAAATTCACTCAACTCAAAGGCAACAAGTTTACCAATCAACATATCTCTTGTCACATTTGTTAATGTTCTGAGCTCTTCAATAACATGAGCCTTTTATTTGTAAGAGGGAGGCAATTATCTGAGCACTTTAGCTACAATTTCTTGTTCATCCAAGGTATCGCTGACACATCTAATACCCATCACAAGTTCATTTACTCTTTGAATAAAAGAATAAATATTTTCATCTTCACCCATCTTCAAAGTTTCATACTTTCCTTTAAAACTCTATAGCTTACTGACCTTCACAAGTGCATCTCCTTCATACAAAGTCTCCAACTTCTTCTAGATCTCATGAGCTATCTTTAGATCCATCACATTTGTCATTTCCAAATCCATTAGAGCACTCAACAAAGATTCAATAGCCCTGATGTTAATCTCATCCTCTTTAATCTCATCAGGAGTGGAAGGACCATTATGAGGAATAACATATATGTTCTTTGTAATCTTCTAGAAGGGTTCACTAATACACCTCAAATGACACTCCATTATGGATTTCCACATAGAGTAGTTTGTTCCATCGAATCTAGGATTGTCCTTCGTGTATGATGCCATCTCAGATCACCTCAATCTTTTAAAATTCTTTAGAGGAACTAGCTCTGATACCAATTGTTGGCAAAACAAGGACATGCAACTGAGAGGGGGGGTGAATCAGTTGTCATAGAATATTTAAACTTTTCAAACTTAACTTAAGCTCAAATATGATGAATGAATAATAAAACACAAACAATCAGCACATTAGAAACACAGAGAACACCAATTCTTTTTACGTGGAAACCTTGTTAGGGGAAAAACCACAGTGGATGTCAGTCCACAATATTATACCCTGTTAAAAGTATAATGAAGAATAATAGGAATGCACATGCGTTCAGGCACACTACCTAGAGCTCACTACTCAAATACAAGAGGGCTCACTACCCAAACAAGACACACTATCTTACAACAATTTGGATTAGATCCACAGGGTATGAACTAAGAAAATAGCTTCTACAAAAACCTGATTACAGTTCTAGTTAAGTGCATGAGAAACTCTTCACTCTTATTCACTTTTCTTCACACTCTGCTCTTCCTTCAAATGATTAGGACATTATTCACACACACACACACATTCAGAATACTTCAATCAAACAAACAATTGCTCTTATATATCTGCAACATGGAATTACATCAACCACTTCATTGACCAAAATAAAATATAAAACATATACACAATGTTGGCCCAAATTTACAAGTAAAATTTCAATGTGAATCAAACACCGTCGGCCACAACATAATGAAGACTTAAAAAAATATCCTCAAGCATGCCAAGCATTCAAATTTTAATCTCCAAGGATCCACAACACGTTACAACCACCATGTCGGCCAAGAACATAAAAACCCCAACACACGAGAAAAATCACTGATCATGAGCACACCAATCAATGCGGACACGCCACAAAGATAGAGAATGATCTAGAAACATCCACAAGCATCACAAATCATCAGAGAAGCATCCACAAAAATTGAAATTACTACAATCACATCAACTTGAATCAAGAACACTAACTGAAGTCACAAAAAAACTGTCAGAACACAACTGTTCATAACATGATTAAATCTTCACGTGGACCTCTGAAACTTTTGGTGGATAAACTAGATACACTCAAAAATAAACCCTTTAGTCCACAATGACTGATCATCAATGTACTGAGCAAGAAACCTTCATGAACTTCACTATTCCATTGTCAACCTGCAACTCTTTCTTTAACAATTTTCTCAATATCCTCGACATAGACAACCTACAATACATCAATGCTAATAGTGTTGACATTAGTGACAACCATATATTATCAACACAACCACAATATCCAATAATTTTAAGGTTTATACAGATCATGCCATCTTGTACCATCAATTTGTATCATGCAAAAGAGAACCTAATAAACTTATTAGTATCTACAACACTCAATTTCATAAGACTTACAAGAGGTTAGCCGACCCATACCTCATGACTAAGGAAGTTGCTATCCAAAAATACTTTAGGCCTTTAGATCCCTTGACTAGCTTGTTTCTAAGAAGGCTACTTGAGGCAAGTCAGAATACCCTAGGAAAGATATACAATGAATTTGTTGTCTTTTCCTAGCAGATAGATCCACAAGTAGGTAATCTCTCTAGATCATTATCATCCCTAGGATTTCCTAGCATGCCTAATAAGATTTTAGATATAAACAATGCATTAGCCAACCACATGCCATTAATGAATCCAATATCGATCATGATGAATTAATCCCAAAATTTGTTTCTATATCAACCTATGAATCATCATTCCCACATCATTCCCATGATTAGTTATCTCGGGAATGTACATGAAGTCAATATCACAAATGGGATGGGATAGCCCACAAACATTTTTTGAGCAACAAGACTAGAGGTCCCATTTTGATCAAGGACCCAATTCTCAATTAACATCTGAATTGGAGTCCATAAAAATGAGATTATCCCAAGTGACCAATGAGCTCACATTATTGAGAATAAATCCCTCTCAAGGATCTAACCTAAACCATAACCAAAGCTACAACTCTTAGAATAATAATCAAAATAGTCAAGGTTTTTCATGGAGAAACTTTAACTCACAAAGAACAAATCGACCTTGGAACACTATACCCAATAATGGAGGATTCCTTAGCCCTCTGGAAAATGAAAATGTCATCAATTTTTTTGATATAAATTTGATGATGAATGGTTAAAGGTTTCATGAAACTTTAGATCATGTTGAAGCTAACTACTTAGAGATGCAAAAAATGTCTAAGCTCATGCAGGGAAACCCTCAATCTGCCCCTAAAAACATGAATACCATGATGGTAGATTCCTATATTTTTGTTTGTGAAGGGAACCTAGGTCAATCTTTAGAAGAAGATGATTTCACCCTTCCTTTTGAAAAATAAAATGAGCTAAATAATGCATATATTTATGCTTTACAACAAGGGAGAAATAGCTATAACTTAAGAAGTAAGCAAGAACCTCATACTAGCAAAATTCCACCAAGGTTCAGTCCAACTCCCCTAGGCCCACATGCAAATAATAACCCAACATGTCCTAAGGGACCTTTTGGGAGTCCCTTCAAATTGATTAGTCCCCAGTTCAATAAAACCCCCATCATACATGAGGAAAAGTATAATGTTGTTGAAACTTGAAAATGATAAAGGTAATATTTCCATTTATGACATGTTACAAATTTACGCCAACCAAAAGGATTCTTTATCAAATCCCTTGATAACCCACAAAGAGGACACTTGGTTACTCCTCAAAAGGACAAGGGCCTAGATTTGAATTCTTTTGAAATAATAACAACTATATTCAAGGGGAAGATTGGAGTTCCACCATTTCTACTAAGTTTCAGAATGTTTAGAAAAAACTTACATAATTGTTTGGTTGGCTCAAGAGATTCTTGCAATGTTATGCCATATTTCAATTTTCCAAAATCTAGGAATGACTCTGAAACCGACCAACAAAGTAGTACATCTTGACAAAACTAAGGTCAAAGTCATTGGTGAAGTAAAAAATGTACACACACAACTAGTGTTAGACCCCCATGTTCAAGAGTATATTGATGTACATGTTGTGGACATCTCAGAGATGTATGGTATGTTACTAATCAGGGAATGGACTGATTGTTTAAGTGGTTGGTTTTCCATAGATTTTACTTAGCTATGGCTACCATGGAGAGGCTTGAATAACCAAATAAAAATAGATGTAAAGCCTAAGCTAAGACATATGATCACTAAGTATAATGCACCAAATAAATTAGCCTTCACTAAAATGGATTTAGGAGTATATAAGATTAATGATACTATGATGATGTCCTTGGTAACCAAAGAACACACCAGATAAGATAACCTTATCAAAGGTAAAATTTGAATCCACGAATCAAGTAAAATTTTTCTTGAAGGTGATAAAGGGCTATTTATGTTAATTTTTGGAACATTTTCTGGTGGTGGAATTATTATAGGAAGGTGGTTGTGAGGAAGGTAGGAAACTAGGATTTGAAGAAACAAAAGACAAAAGGATCCATAAACTAGGGAAAATAAGTTGTAATATGTTGTAGCATGTGAGGATTTCATCCTCTATTTTATTTTCTCATTTTTATGATGTAATATGCATTAATTTCAAAAAATAATATTCATATCTTCCTATGAGAAAATTGTGTGGTTGTGTGTTTTACAATTTTCCCCTTCATCATAACCTAACTGATTTGTGTGCCAAACATTTGAAAATTGAAATAATATTTGAAAAGAAGTATAAATATATTGTTCCTAAGGAATTTCATGAATAGGACCACAATGATTTGCAATTCTTACATTTTACTAATTTTACTAAGCTTCCCTAATATTTTAATAGAGTATTGGAGCTTCATATATGATTTAAGATTACTAATAAAATATTCAATATGCTAAAAACAATGATGGAAATTGTAGGAGAGTAAACAATTTTCAAACAGAAAATAAAAAATTACAAGAGATAACAAGATAGATTAAAAAAATAGGATGGAGAGAGAAATGGGAGTTGGTTAGCCATTTGGATTTACTCTAGAGCAGTTACCTATAGATTTTGAAGGTGATAGGAAAAGCAACACTCATAAATGATTACAAAATCATGAATTGTCAAGGGATGCTAGCACATTACACATATGTTTGCACATAGAACTAGTGTCTAGATAATTATATCTCAACAAAGGTCTAAACATTAGGAAAAAACCATAAACATAAAATCTAGAACAACAATTTTAGGAAACCATTACAAAATTGATGATAAATTTATATGTTCTTCAAGAATAATTGAAAAAGAGGAAAAATGAAGAGTTCAATGGCCCTACTAAGATAGCAAGATCCAAAATTATTCTAGATTCTTTCACTCTAGTCTTAAATACTATTCATAATGATTATTGTGAGGTGAATTTTAAAAAATAGATAGAGTTGTTAACTAACAAATAGAAAGCAACATTTGGACTCAAGAGGTTGGCTTATTTGAATTAGTCTTGTGTTGTTCCACCACGTGCCTTTATTCATCCCTCTGATGGTATCTTTTTCCAATTATTCTTATACCTCATGGGACTTAGTATTGTTGTTAAAATGTTCATTTTGTGAAAGTGTGTGGGAACTTTCAAAAACCTAACTACTTACTCTAATGAAAAAAAAATGTTTTGGAAAAATAACTATGGGAAGTCATACCTCAAGATGTTGTAGGAGGAAAATGCTAAGATAAAGGATAAAATGAGCTATAAATGCACTAAAAGAGAAGGAAATAAAATTAAGCTCAAAATATAATATATAATTATAAGGGTATACAATTTTTGTCATTATAACTCTCATATTAAAGGTCAAGGTTCAAATATCCCCAAGTGACATCTAAGCATTGATAGGAATGCTAAAGTAGTAGGCCCACTTTAGTTGGAAGGTAGAATGGTCATATCATAGGTGATGCTTGTGGATCATGCTAGATTTGGGGGAACACACTAGGGAGATGCTATAGAGAAGGAGTGGAAAGCCTACAAGATTAGATGGAGGAGATAATGAATTTGAGTAGTAGTTCCATATGAGGAGATTGAAGAAGGGAAGTAGAAATTATACAAGAGGATGATCACAAAGAGTAAAGGATAACGGTATTCCCACAAGAGATATTTCGGTAGATTGGTATTCTCACAAAGAGGTGTTAGAGTATACTAGTCCCATATAATTCCATAATCTAGTGGATATGTGAAAGAAGGTAAGTAGAAGATGAAAGTAGTATCCCCATAGATTGAATTGTAAGAAAGAACAATCCATATTAGTAGATTTGTAAGAAAAGTGGTATCCCTAGTAGTAGAGTCTATTTAAATTAGTATCCTCGCTAATGTAAGGGTTGAGGGATCTATTACCAACCCTCAATAAATAATATTAAGAAAATAATTGAATAATGTCTCACTTCAAACCTCGAGAGGAAATGATTATAATGTATATTTCATCACAAAAAAACATTAATTATATGATGAGGTTATTAAACTTATGTGTGAATACATTAAGTGATCAGTCTTGATCATGTAGTTTGGGAAGGTATTAAGAGAGAACAAAGAAAATGGGCCTAACAAATAACATGAATATGAATATTAGTAAATCGTCTTGTTTCATTTATGATTCAATTTAAATAATACTATGTACATAAATTTAAATAAGTAGATTAAGGTTTTAATTAAAAATTTATACAACAAATTTATGAGAACCACTACTAACAATGTTATCTTCATCTATAGATTTCCTTTTTCAAGCAATTTTGGGGATCGGTAAACAAGTCGGATTATGCCACACTATGATTAGGATTCATTAAGGTACACATTGACTATGGTTATAACTCTTGAAACTTTATTTTCTCTCAAATTAAAAGTGTATGTTGTCTCTCATATTTTTTCTTTATCTCCTTGATGTCTAATTTACCTCAAGGTTCTAATGATAATGCCTACATTCCTTGTAGAATATAATTTTCTTTCTATTTCAATGGATTCCCTCAATGATAAGTGTGATTCATCGTATGTAGAATATATCAAATGAAATGATGCATTACAATTTTTATAAGTACATGATACGAACCCTTGAAGAAGATTTCAGGCAAATTGTTGGCATAAGGTTTGTACTTCTTTCTATAATTGACATAAGATAATCTCCTTTCTTTTACTAATATAGAAGAAGGAAAATCATATTTAATTATTTTGTTTAACCTTCAAATTTGTGCAAATGATTGCAGATTCTACCTTTGGATTTTTGCCATCATCCTCTTGTTATTAAACAATTATGGTGAGCTAAATGCATGCACGTAAATAATTTTTTTAATCTTTTCATGAAAAATCTCTCAATAAACTTGTAATTTAATGTAGACAAAATAGTCCTAATAATTGCAATATAATAATTCTTTTTGTCTTTCAAATTTAATAGTTTAATATTAATAATTATTATGAAAACAAAAGAGTATTTCTATTAAATAAATGTATCACCTAATAAAATATTGCACACATAACATAGAGACAACATTTTTTGTTATATATATTAAAAAATCAATTTATTTTAAATGCCAAGACTACATCCAATACTACTAATCACATAACAACTCAAAGATATCATTTGATCCTTTTAATGATAATATGGTGCTATTCTTTGAAAAAATAGTTTGGATATGTATTGAGATAAATAAAGAGTTAATGTGCTAATGAAATATATCTTTTGATTCTTTTAATAAAAATATGGTGCTATTCTTTGAAAAAAAGTTTGAATATGCATTGAGCTAAATAAAAAATTAATGTACTAATGAATTTCATTGTATTGATAGTTATAGATTATACTATTAAAAAATAAATTTATTTATCTTTATTGAAATGAACATTGTCTAATACTTAGTCACATATTTATAGTTGGTATATAAGTACTAAAATTAGGTAAATCATTAAAGAAATTTTGTATTAATAAAATATATTAGAGAATGATAAAAGGCATGGTCACCATTTATTTTTAATGTCATTGAATGCAAGTCTACAAGGATGACCAACTAGAAATTTCCACTTGGGGAAAATGTAGCTACATTTTATCATAATTTTGAGACATAGATTTTAGAAAACTCCTTATTTTTTAAAATATAGAGCAAGGAGGTACAATTACACATTATTTTAGAGAATCCCACTAATTTATCATTCTTGTGTAGAATATATCTATGTAAATTAGTTGGTATATATACTTTAACTTATTGAACTAGTATATGAAGATATTAACTCAATATTTTTTATATTATATCAATTATAATGAGGTAATTCAATAAGATAAATTTAATTTGGTGGTGAACTGGTGCAGGGGCATCAAGGCCTCAAAAGCATATCTTTTTTCATTTTTGGTTTTAGGTTTTTTAGTGTGTTTTGAAGTCTCCTAAGGTCATTTATGACTATTTAGAATTATATGGGTTCATTTTGGAGTGCTAAGTGGGTTTTTGATTAAAAAGTGTAAACATTGCCAAATGTCGCAAAAAAGTTGTCATGCAACTTTGTCCAAGTTGCAAAAAGAAAGAAACCATTTCAAGGAGTTTGGATTGGGGGTAAATTCATGAATACACCTTCCAAATTTGAATAGTTGGTTGGAGAACTAATATTGTAGTTTTGATTTAATGAAAACAAGTTTTTTCTAAGTTTTTCTAATGTTTTAGTCTGCTTTTCTTTCTTGTATGACCTATACAACCCATTTAATGATTTGAAACTAATTGTACTATGTGGGAATGTGAATCCTCTTTCTTTTGGTTTTTGTGGCATTGAATTTCATTAAGTATTTTGCAAGATATTGTAGTTTTTTTGAAAGTTGTCAAAACCCCACTTAGGGTAACCCAAGAGGGAAAAATAAGATGTAACTTGACCTTCCACTGGTGGAAAACCAAAAAAATGGGTGGAAATGTATGTTTTTATGTACTTTACCTTATTCCAAGCTAGCAGGGGGCCATCTTGAAGTTTGCACATGCTTACAATGGTTTGTAAGTTTGATATTTTGTATGTACCAGAATGTGAAGGTTATGAAAGGTAGTTTGTGTGCTATCAATGCAAGATTTGATGTGTTTTGTGGTTGGAGAAGGTGTGGAGAGTGTGTAGGGATGTATTAAAAATCTTTTCAAAGAGTTTTTGTATCTTATTGGAAATTATTTGATAAAATGCAAAATATGTCCTATAAGGACTGTGTATGATAGTGTTTGGGCAGCAATTGAAGATTGAACAAATCCAAGTCTAAAGTGTTTTTTGTGCATTTTATTTGTTGGGAAAGGGGTATTAGAAGGTAATACAGACCTAAACCAAGAGTCTTGATTATTTCTTGAAGGATTGGAATAATTTTGTGATGACTGTCCCAAGAGGACTAGTTATATAGTCATTGAGTAAGTGTTGGTGCCCAAGCAAGTTAGGGTCTGTTTATGAGTCTAGGTGTTGAACGCCCATAGGAACCACCTTTAGAATGTTTGAAAGAGGCTTCCAAATCTGTATTGAGGATTTGAGAACATTCCATGTTGATTTTCCTTAGTTCATTTTTAGACTAGGAAGTTGCATATATGGGCAACAATGGAGACCATGCTGAAGCATCTTGCCTTTGGGGTTTGTTGTCATTTAGAATGTCCTTCCTCTACATCATGAAAATTCCATCAAGTTATTATGACTATGAAAAATACCTCTATATATGATTATTTATATATATATTGATAGAATTAAATAATGTGTAAATATATTATATTGATAATTTTGAAATTTATTGATTTTAAAAAGATCATTCACTTATATTAATCTTACTTAGAGGTATTTTATTTTAGAAAACTACCACTTGAATTTTATTGATATTATATATAAATATACCATTTTCTTCATGGTACCTTCTATAATTATACATATTCATAATAATGTCAAATTTTCATTTCAAAGGCACAAAAATTTCAACTTATCAATAGGATCCAATACAATATATAGATAGAAAAAGTTATAAGAAGATGAGTGTTATGAGAAGAAATTTTGGACATATTAAGGGATGCACTTTAAAGACTAAATGAGGGCCTTATGGGACTAGATATTACAATTAGGATATATTTTCTATCTTGGTGGATTATACTTTAGTGATGAATGAAACTAAGTTTTTATCTTTGGTACTTACTACAAGACAAGAAAGACAAATAATAAATATTTTATGGCATTATGATCACCACATCCAAAAGAGTTGTTTCATACTTGAGAGATATAATTTAATAGACCTTTGAAGCTAAATTGACTACATAGATTGTGATAGAGAATCCAAAAGATGGTTAAAATAAATAAATTTTACAAAACTATACACATAAGTGACGTCATTTTATAATCATTCCAATAATATAATCAAAAGGTACATAAAATACAAGGTGGGTGGTTTAACTACTAGGAGTAAGCACCCCTTAATTAATAGAGTATGGTTAATCATACTCAAGGAGACATAAAAGGATGAGTTAGAAAATATCCCAAGGAAATAAATGTGAGAATATCCAGTATATATCCATGTAATTCAAATTCAAATAACACCTAGTATTAGATATGAATATGCAAATATGCCAATAATTCCTTATAATCTAAAGTCCCAACTCAAGATACAAAAGGTTAAATCTCTCCAATAGAACCAGCTCACCACTATTTTGTGCTAAAAATAAAAAAGTAAGAAAGGTTAGGTACACATCATCTAAGTGACCCTAATCCCCTAAAATAAATAAAGAAACTATGTGCACAACTATAAACTAATTCATTTATTGAGTAGCTATATTCTTATCACCAAAATCTCTCAAATTAATGATATCATATGTCAAAATTAGAAACCACATTGCTGGTAGAAAAAAATGCTACTACTAAAAATATGATGATTGGGCTCTTAGAATATCCATCAATTAACCACTCGAATTACTATATCCATTAATCTAATACAATCATAACTATATATGGCATATTTGAAAATATTGTCACTCTCTAATGTGATTACCTTTCTACTATTGTGTAGTGACATCTCACAAGATTATGAATCTATATTCCCAATCAATTCAATTACTTTAATTGAAATTATCAAATCAAAGGCTAACCATTAAGGAGTCACTCTAATTTGGAACTCACTCCAAAATAAGTCTATTGGGTACTATTTTTATCTCTACTCACGAATCTAGACTCAATGTCTAGAATCATTGTAATCCAATATCTAAAATCAAGAGATCCACATGGTGTCTCATAATAAATATACTCAATTGTTTGACCCTACTAATGAAGATACCATCTTGTCCATCTATCATTTACTATATAACTCTATAGGAGATGTAATTGATGTTAACAATAAATGGTGGTTACTTGTGTCTAGTAATCCTCAATTATAATAATATTTAGGATAACTAAAACTTACACTCATCATCAAATATATCAAATTAAGGAAAATACAAGTGTTACCTCCATTAGTATCAAATTTTTGAATCAACATCATGGATGATATTAGTAAGTCTCTAGCTAACCACTTTGGAAAATATTTGCATCATAACTAAAATAGTTCCTTTATGGTATTCATAATTTTAAAATCAAAATAATCCTTTAAAGTAGTAGTATCAACTACATGATGCATAGGGAACAAAATTTGCAAAAAAAAGTACAATGTTCAGTGACTTGTTTGACAAATTATACTTTCCTAGTAGTCCTATTTTTTAACAAACCTAATGGGACAAATTTTTTTATAGATATTATTGGGAATATAAAAATAATTTTAGATACCTTTTATGGAGATATGGTGCAGTGGCATCTGGACCTCAAAAGCATATCTTTTGTCATATTTTTTTTAGGTTTTTTAGTCTGTTTTGAAGTCTCCTAAGGTCATTTATGACCATTTAGAATCATATGGGTTTATTTTGGAGTACTAAGTGGGTTTTTGATTAAAAAGTGTAAAACTTGCCAAATGTTGCAAAAAAATTGTCATGCAATTTTGTCCAAGTTGCAAAAAGCAAGAAATAGTTACCAAAAAAAAAAAAACCATTTCAAGGAGTTGGGATTGGGGGTAAATTCATGAATACACCTTCCAAAGTCAAATAGTTGGTTGGAGAACTAATATTGTAGTTTTGAGTTAATGAAAGCAAGTTTTTTCTGAGTTTTTCTAATGTTTTAGTCTGTTATTCTTTCTTGTATGACATGTATAGACCATTTTAATGATCTAAAACTGATTATACTATGTGGGCATGTTAATCCTCTTTCTTTTTGTTTTTGTGGCATTGAATTTCATTATATTGCAAGATATTGTAGTTTTTTTTAAAGTTCTCAAAACCCTACTTAGGGTAACTCGAGAGGGAAAAATAAGATGTAACTTGACCTTCCACCAATGGAAAACCAAAAAAATGGGTGGAAAGGTATGTTTTTATGTACTTTACCTTGTTCCAAGATTGCAAGGGCCCATCTTGAAGTTTGCATGTGCTTCCAATGGTTTGTAAGCCTGATATTTTGTATGTATTAGATTGTGAAGGTTATGAAAGGCAGTTTGTGTGCTATCAATGCAATATTTGATTTTTTTGTGTTTGGAGAAGGTGTGGAGAGTGCGTAGGAAGGTCTTATAGACCTATTCAAATAGTTTTGGTGTCTTCTTGGCAATTATCTAAGAAAATGCAAAATTTGTCCTATAAGGACTGTGGATGACAATATTGGAGCAACAATTGAAGGTTGAACAAATACAAGTATAAAGTGTTGTTTGTGCATGTTCTTTGTTGGGAAGGGGTCTTAGAAGGTCATACAAACTTAAACCAAGAGTCTTGATGATTTCTTGAAGGATTGGAATAAGTTTGTGATGACTGTCCCAAGAGGACTTGTTATACAGTCATTGAGTAAGTGTTGGTGCCCAAGCAAGTTATGGTTTGTTTATGAGTCTAGGTGTTGAATTCCCATTGGAATCACCTTTATAATGTTTGAAAGAGGCTTCCAAATATATATTGAGTATTTGAGAACATTCCATGTTGATTTTCCTTAGTTCATTGTTAGAGTCTAGGGAGTTGCACATAGTGGCAACAATAGAGAACATGCAAGAACATCTTGCCTTTGGGGTTTTTTGTCATTTAAAATGTCTTTCCTCTACATCAAATTGGTATCAAAGCAAGGAAGATTAGTAAGAGGTCACAAAAAAAGTCGAGTTTGGAGACCGAATAAGATGCCTCCTAAGTTGAATGTGGAAAGAATAATCAAAGAGGTGAAAGATGCTCTTTCCCCAGAATTGAGAGCCATAAAGGACAACCTTGATGCAAGACTCACATCAGTTGAGACCAACAAGAGGAGAGGAGTGGTCACATGTTATTTGAGTGACCAAGAAGAATAGGAAGTGGGAGAAGAAGAAGAGAAAGAGGAAGAAAGAGATGTTGAAGAGAAGAAGTTGGAGAGAGAGCCATAAATGTAGTATGGAGAGATATGAGAGTCTCCATGGATCTCCCAAAGTTGAGTCCAAAGTGTGTGGGGACAATCAATGTATGATACAACACTCATAGTGTCAAGATCAACACTAGAACAAGTCAATCCTACAACATGATCACTAATAATACCGCATGTTGATCTCCTTGTTGTGCCTAGTTTAGGTATGAGTCCATAAATATAAGACAAAGGATCAAGCCACTTGAGATGTGTCAAGATGTTTTTGAGCGTCAAGACTGAAATTTATCCTTTACCAATATGACCACAAAAGGATGAACAAAAAACCCATGATACTTCCTCAAGTGAAAAATCAAAGACTAAAAACCACAATGCACAGAAAGAATACCAAATGAGTTCATCTCACACAAATAGATCATTTCCAAGTGCTAAGATGTCCAAGTAATTAAGCAAAATGTGAAATCACAAATAATTTAATAAAATGTATGAGGAGTAGATTCTATAAAAAGTGCATAAATGGATCTGAAGAGCTCTAAAATATATTTCCAAAACCATTAGAATCATGATAATTAGATATATAAGTGAAAATTTATGAGCTCAAAAGTAGAAAATGAAGATCTGACTTTAGCTAAGAATAAATGAACTAGCTGAAAAATATTATGATGAGACTTTCACCACTAGAAATTAAACATAACCATCTTTCCAATGATATCTTGATTTTGCGATTTTGACACTGTATGCCCAGGTTATGAATTTTAAAAAAATGAGGTAAATTTAGCTAGTCAATAATCAGTAGACATGACCATTCTGATTTGATCTCTAAAAAATTACTAATTGCATTAAAAAACTAATAGATACCCACAAAATATTTTGATTCTGCCAACAAAAATCAAAAAGAATTTTTAATTCCAAAAAGAAAAACATGCAATTTGGCAAAAAAATAAACTTCACTTGTAGTGAAAATGGCCATGTTGTGCTATTTTAATAGCATTTTTGCAATATCTGCTTGAACTATCCACAATATCTAATGAATACCCAAATGTTTTCTTGTGATTGTAAACAAAACTCAGAAATCAGTTTTTCTCAAAAATAGACCAAGCAAAAGATATTGGTTGAAAGTTTTAGGATCTCTTAAAATTTGGATAGGAAGTCACAAATCTCATTCTTTGATATCATGTTGGAGTTGATAGTAAACTCCACAACTCCTAGACATCACCTACAAGTAAAACACCTATCACACACAAGAGATCAAAGCAAATAATTTGCTATGCAACCAAGAAAGAAAGAGATTTATCCACACAAGCATATGATTTTCTTTTTGTATTGAATAATGAATGTGAATACATGTGAATTATTATAAAGTACAATAATGAATACTTATAAAAGCAAAAAAGTAAACCCTAGATAAGGATTTGGTTAAATTTTGAAAAGTGTCCTAATCTCATGCAATGAGACAACTTGAACTATAAATAGCCTAATCTAATAATAAAAAAATCACTCCTAAGTTTAGCTTTAGTAATTAAAATAATAAGGGACCTAAAAATTAATAATGATTAATTAATTATCAGGTGATGTCTCGATTACTCCATCAATATAAACATATTCATAATTGTATGTACATTTCAAACCCTCATAACATGCAGGATGTGAAAATAGACAACAAGAGATAATAATTCTAGAAGTGAATACATTCTTAGCACCTATCACACCAACACTAGAGAATATTGTTTCATATAGCTTATATATACTCAACATTTTGTATATCACCTTTACTTATAGATATACCTATAGTGACAAAGAAATATCAAATCTTGGAAACCATGTTCATCAAGAACTCTTCTCTAATTGTATATAGAATTGTTAATAAAATTTAACTCCCACAACAAGTAAAGTGGTTTTCCAAGTAGTAGCTATAATACAAGACTCCACATGTTTTTCCTATTCTCAATTTAAGCAATACTATTTTTTTACAAGGAGGGGTGTCAATCTAGAAGAATTTTCCAAATAGAGTACATGTGGTAACATCTAGGTCATGATCATAGATTTTGATAATTGTAGGAATACTTATAAAATATACAATACACCAAAGCCCTTACTAAATTCTCTAGGAAATTCAAAGATCCATATTCCCTCTTTATAAATTCCACACGTGCCTCAATAGAAACACAACATAGTTTATAGAGAAATAGACATTTTCATAATAAGTGGGCTTGACCCAATCAAGCCATAACTTTACTAGAGCTCAATTTATAAAAAACTACAATATCTATCTCACAAGTATGTTCGCCATATCTTCTTTCGAATAATTATAGATTCACAAATATAACTATTATTGAATAAAAACCAAGTTGTAACCCACAAGGCTTACAACATGAGAAGTGATCTACCTAATCATCAAGGACACATTGACAATTCATTAAACTAAAAAACTACTAAAAGATGATAAATGTATAAAATTAACCATTCCACTTCTCAAAGAGATGGTTTAACTTCTTATGAGCTTTTGATCTCCATGGAATGATTCTTTGTAAATTATAAATATACAAGTTCATAGCCTATTTTAGAAAGAGAATAAATTCATAGGAAAAATATAAATATCTATACAAATTTCTCAAGGGTATGTGATATATAGAGAAATTAAATGATAAAAATACACTCCATTTACTTTTATATCTTTATCTTTATTTACATTAATTTGTAAAAAGCTTTAGCATATTCTATAACTTTTTAAAATTCTTATCTATAATTTTTTTAGTAGGATCATAACCCTTTATCCTAGGATCAATAATTTAAAAGTATGATGGCATTGAATGATGTGACTTAGAATATTGGTTGTTAGAAGCTCTATGTATTTATAGGATGACCCATAATTCCACTATTTCTACTTTGACTTGATTGCTTTTGATGGGCCAATCAGGTGGGGGCCTGGTAAGGCTCCCCATTCCAGGAACATTGTTCCTTTGTATGGTGTTCTACCATCCTTTGTTACTTCCAAAAATGTTGTTCTCCAACTTGGTTCCCCTTCTTGTACCTCTTCCCCTTCCCTTGTGAGAAGGATAGTTGGTACTTCTAGCAAGATGCCTCTATCCTCGTCCTTTAGTTTGGAATATTTCTTCTTTGAAGGAGAACCTTCTTCTTTTGTGGATAAACTGGTGGGTGTTAGCTTGCCATCTATGGGAAGAATGAACACAGAGCCTGCATCTTGTTCAGTAGTAGGTAGGGAAATTGATGTTCTTGAAGCGCTAATGATTAAAGCTATGGATGGCCTCAAGTTGTCATTGGTTGGAAAATTCCTAGCGTACTGCTCAAATATTGAACAAGTAAGGCTTTGGGTTGTGTCTGTTTGGAACTTATAAAGGAAGTGTCTCTATTAGTGCAATTCTTAAAGGTATCTTCCTTTTTTCCTTTGTTGTATAGAAGGATATGTTAAAGGTTTTAATAGGAGGTCCATGGGTTTTTAATGTTGGTTTCAAGAACTTCCTCTCGTTGTGCAAATGGAAACCAAGCTTTGACCCTTTGTTGACTTGGGTGCTACAACCCCTACATGGGTATGCCTTCCTGAGCTACCCCTTGAGTTTTGGGAGTTGGGCATCTTAAAAGGGATTTGTGATAACCCAAGAGAAGTATAGTCTACTTTATGCTCAGATTTGTGTTAACATGGTTGTTAACACTATTCTGCCTACCTCAGTGCTCCTAAAACCAAAGTTTGGAAACTGGTCCCAACCTCTTGAGTATGAAAATGCAAGATAATTTTGTCAATCCCGTAAGAAATTTGGCCACATTATTGACTCCTGTAATAAGAGGCCTCAAGATGTGTTTAATGGTGACAATCAACTCTTAATCGAGCCCATGATTAAGGATTCCAAGGCTGATACTGGTGTCCCCCTCAATAAGGTTGATAATGTTCAGGTGGTGTTGAATTCCTAAAAAATTCCCCCCCTTTGAATACTGAAATTTCCATGGATTGGGATGCTTCTTGTCAAGAGCCTCATGTTGTTTCTCACATCATGGGATGTAAGGAAAGTGAGGACACAACTCTAGGGGATGGAATACTTATCCCTAGAATGAAGCAAGGTATGAAGTCAATGGTTGTTGAGGAGAATCTAGATGAAAAATCTCATGAGGAGTTGGAAATGAACCAAAGGCTAGTTAATGAACTGGTTCTTGATAAGATTGATATTGGTGAGAATGTTGAGGAAGAGGTGGAGGAAGGGGAAATTGTGTCACAAACTGCTAAAGAACCTTTTTTCCCTTCTCAATCCTTAGGGGACATCTCCATTTTGTCTTAGAAGGATGGAAGGGATCTGAATGAATCATTGTCCATCTTAGGTTTTCCCCCTCATCCCTGTGATAGAGAGGATGAAGAAGATTGGACATAAACTATAAGAAAGTGAAAAAAGAAAAATAAATTGAATGTAGGGGGAAGAAATAAGGTTGGAAGACCTTCTCAAAAGGAATCTAGAAACAAAGACACAGTGTGTGATGTGGCCTCAGGAAGACAAAAAACTTTGGACTTGATCATGAGTCCAAAGTCCAAAAAGAAGTGATGTTGGCTATTCTCATAACACCTTCTAGGTGTTTTTGTCACAGACTTGTTATGAATATGGAGATTCTCTCCTAGAATATAAGGGGCCTAAATAGACCTTATAAACATTTTTTTGGTCAAAACATGTAATTTGGATAACAAAGTGGAAATCCTACTCCTTCAAGAAACTAAAATGAAGAAAGAGACCTTTGACAAGGCTATTTTGAAAATATGACCTAGTGCAAATTACTTTTTGAGTGATTCTAAAGGGGATTCAGGGGGGATAGTTACTTTGTGGAATCCCTTGAAATTTAAAGGTTCTATGGGATTCATTGGAAATAATTGTCTAATGGTGTCCCTGGAATACTTGTCTTCTTTAGAGAAATGGAATTTAATCAATATTTATGCTCCCAATTTTAGTGGGGATAGACTGGAGCTTTGGTATTTTTTGGATGATGCTATAAAGAGTAGAATGGAGGACTATTAGATGTTGGGTGGTGACTTCAACTCACCACTTTTACCCTCAAAGAAGTTGGGGGGACTGGATGACTACTCTAAAAGTGTGATGGATTTGGCCGAATTTTTTTAATTCTGCTAGGATTTTTGATGTTCCCCTTCTAGGCTCCAAGCTCACATGATCCAATAGAAGGCTTGGTAATCAGTTGATTCAAGTGAAGTTGGATAGGTTCCTAGTCTCTTCTAATTGGAATATTTCTCATCTTTCCCTCTTTTCCCTCCCAAGATCTGGTTCTAATAATAATGCCATCTTGCTTAAGAGAAATGTTGATCCTAATAAAGGCCCTTTCCCTTTTAGATTTGAATTAATGTGGACTCTCCATCCTAAATTTTCTGCCCTTATTGAGAATTGGTGGTTAGAACCCATGGTTGGCACCCACATGTTTCACCTAGTGGAGAAGCTAAGGAGAATTAAGCAAAAAGTGAAAGGATGGAACAAATTAACTTTTGGTAACATCTTTGATACCAAAAAATCCTTGGGGGTCAACTTAAAGGAAGTGCAGGATAAAATGGAAGATGGTCTGGTGGATGAAGGCATTTTCATTCAAGAGTGTAACCTAAGAGCTCAATGGTTTAAATTCAACAAACATGAGGATATTTTTTGGAAATAAAAATCTCGGGTTCAATGTCTTTCTGAAGGAGACCGAAATACCAAATTCTTCCATTAGTCCACTATGAAACACATAAGTAGGAACATGATAAGAAAACTTAAGAAATCTAATGGCACTATGGTGACTACTAAAAGAGAAATTGTTGAGGAAGTTGTGAACTTCTACTCCTCCTTCTAGAATGAACTAGGGGATGTTAATCAGGTATTTGATGATACCCTTCAAGTGATTCCTAAAGTTATTACTGAGCAAGACCTAAAGGTTATGTACAAAGTTGTTTCTCTCCAGGAGGTTAAAAATGTTGTCTTTTCCTTTAGGGCTTACAAAGCCCTGGGGTCAGATGGGTTTCCTCTTTCCTTTTTTCAATTATATTGGGATATTGTGAATACTGACCTATTAAAAGTAGCTAGATATTTCTTTAGATTGGGAAGGCTTCTCAATCAAATGAATGCTATTTTCATTGACCTTATCCCTAAGGAGGAAGATGCCTCATCCATGTAGGACTTTAGGCCCATTAGTCTATGTAACATAGTGTATAAAATATTCTCAAATATTATTGTGTTAAGACTAAAATTTGTGTTGAGTAAAATAATAGCCTGAAATTAGAAAGGATTTGTTCAAGGAAGAAACATCTTGGATGTTGTCATAACCACCCACGAAATCCTCTAGTTAATGGACCTAAGTAAGCATTCAAGGATGGTTCTAAAAATTGACATATCTAAGGCTTATGACAGTCTATTGGCCATTCCTTTTTGTGGTTCTTAAGAAATTTGGAATTGATGGAAGATTCTTGAAGTTGCTCACTGCTTGTGTTACAACCCCAAAATGCTCAATTTTAGTGAATGGATTCCCCCAGGTTTCTTCTCATGTGGTCGTGGTCTTAGAAAAGTAAACCCTCTCTCTCCCTATCTATTTATAATTGTTGTAGAGGTCCTTGGCAAGAACATTCAAAAACTCATTGATTCTAAAGTGTTGAAAGAAGTCAAGGCCGCTTCATCCCTCTTGCCTGATTCTCAACAACAGTTTGTTGATGATACCATTCTATTTGGAGAAGCCTCGATTGGTGAACCCAACCACTAAAAATCTATATTAAATGATTATGATTTTTCCTTAGGTCAATATATCAATTATAATAAGAGTAAGTTATATTTTTTCCATGCTGATTACATTGTGAAAGAGAGTGGGGTGCAGATCTTGGGCTACTAGGAAGCTATTTTTCTTGCTACTTACCTCAGTCTTCCTCTAGTTTCTAGAAAATTGGAAAATAATTATTGGAATCACTTATTGAAAGAGTCCAAAAAAAGTTAGTTGGATGGAATGGTAAACTCCTAAGTCAAGCAGGGAAGATCCAACTACTAAAATATTCTCTTCAAAACATCTTGGTCTACTATTTATCTTTGTTTAAAATCCCAAACTTTATTGTGGAAAAAAAATGAACAAATCCAAAAAAGATTCTTGTAATTTGTCAATGAAGAAAAAAATGGATTGGTGTCGGTTGGATGGGAGAAAGTGTGTGCCACTAAAAAGGTTGGTGGATTTGGGATAAGGAGAATTAAACTCTTCAACAAAGATCTCATTGCTAAGATGGGGTGGAGCCTTTTGGAAGGAACAAAGGACTGGGTTAAGATCTTTCAAGCGAAATACCTTAGGAATAGAGATATTGGTTGTTTCCTCACTTCTTATGATCTACCTTATGGATCTATCTTTTGGAACCACCTTATCAAAACAAAAAGTGTCTAAAATTGGGTGTGAGAAAGTGTATTGGTAATGGAAAGGATACTAGTTTCTAGAAGGACTTATGGTTCGTTGAGCCCTCTCTCTTCTTTAGATGGCCTCAACCCCCTGAAACAAAGTTTGACTAGAATTTGTGGAAAAAAGGTGCCATATTACATCAAATAGGAGGAAGATGAACCAAAGTGGATTGAATTTTACAACATGATTAGGAGCCAATTTGAGAGGTCAAAGACAACATAACTAGGAGCCTGCGGTGCAAAGGCTAAATAACCTCATTAGGGAGGTGTCTTGGTTCTCTAAAGATAGGAAGGATGAATGGTTGTGGATTAAGAACCCTTCTAGCTACTTCTTGGTAAAAAATGCCTATAAGGAATAAAAAAAACCTCTAATTGATTGTGGAGATCTTCATTGGGACAAGGTGTGGATAAAATATCTAACTCCTAAAGTTAACTGTTTCTGGTGGGTAGCCTCCCATGGAAGAATCTTAACTATTGATAATCTTGTAAGAAGGGGGTTTTAGTTAGTAAAAAAATGTGTCCTATGTAAGCAGAAGGAAGAGACGGTTATGCATTTATTTTTCCATTGTCTGTTCTCTAGAGAAGTTTGGTCTACTCACATATTGGGTCTTCCCTCCTACCATGAAGACATTTATCGAAAGTTGGTCTTTTAGTCCTTACTCCCACAAGATAATATTGGACCTCTAGAACCAAGTCCCTCCTTTCATAACATGGGGAATTTGGAAGGAAAGGAACAATAGAATTTTTAGGGAAATTGAGAGAAACAACCATGAAGGCACAAATATAGGAAAATGTAGAAGTAGGAGGGTACAACTATTCAAAAATTATGCCAACTTATAAAGAAATAAGAATCAAGAAGCTATGGGGTATGAAGAAGGACTTTACCAATATCAATTGGTCTACTCTTCTCTCTAGGAAGACTACAATGTGGACTCCTCGTGAGAGGGATTGGATAAAATGCAACTTCGACAAGTATTCAAAAGGTAGTCCTAGCATTGCAAGGGTGGGGGGTTTGCTTAGAAATCAACTTGGAGATTGTATAGTGGGACATGGGAAAAATATGGGTATCTACACCAACAACAAAGCTGAGGCAATGGTAGTGTAGGGAGGAATTAAGACGCTAAGAGACTTTGGTTTTCAGAAGGTCATCCTAGAAGGAGGCTTGAAACTTATAGTTGACATACTAAAAGGTGGTGTTGCGGTTTCTTAGGAAATAAAGGATATAATTGAAAACTATAGGAACTTATGAAATTGGTCACTCACTATTGTATTCAACACGTGTTCAAGGAAGGTAATCACTCTAGTTGACAATGCTACCAACACGACCCTCATGTGTAATACGTGGACCCGATGGGAGTTTCACCAAATTTCCATTGGCAATGAAAGATAAGGCACTAAAAGAAAAATATGAAAATGTTTATAACTTATAAGGTTGTGATAAGGGGTCAGTATAGGGGGAAATTTAGATTTGATGATGAAAGGGGCTCAAATATTAATGATGTCAATATTGGTATGATGAGTATTAAGAAGATATCCTCAGGTGCAACATTTAATTTCTCTATCATTCCTAAGAACAACCAGGATCACATGGTTAATTACATTGGTATGGATTGTGTCATATCGCAATTTTTTGATGTGCCAAATGTCATTTCCCACCTCTTAATCGAGAATCAACTTGTAATGGAAAATTTGGATACATTTATTATTAGAAAAGGTAATCATGCTAATTCTATCCTAGGAACCATGTTAGAGGCCTCTTCTATCAACCAGTTCTTGATATACATTTTGAAACCTTTTCACCACCAAAATAATTTTTGTTGTGCACTTTGCAAGGCCAGTTGGGTGTCTAGGAGTTGTGGTGGTATGAAGAAAGGGTTGTAGAAGAAAAGTTCTAAAAGTTTACAAAGTTCTGAAATGGGAGGTCCAAGAAAATGTATTAAACCTCCCAATTGCTTGGCTCTCAAGAAAAATGCTAACCTCTGGAGGTTGTTTTGAAGGGTAGGAATGGTCTCATTCTTTGAGTCTATGAATGGTTATAACGAAAGTATGATGACCAAATTCACAAATTCTTGGAGAAAAGGGTAGGTGACTATAGGGGTGGTGAAATTTGATGTCATTACTTAGCTCATTATGGAGGAGATGATTCTGGAGAATGAGGGAAGAAAGGTTTCCAAGAAAAGTGGAGCTAACTATCAAATGTTTCTGGAAAATTTTCTTCATGACAGAGAGAAACTAACATGGTTCTAGAATGGGTATGCTCAGCTTGAACTTTCACCACCTTTTGCACTGGTAAGTATGTTTGTAATGAGATATTTCACATTAGAGGGAAGATACATGATAGTCCATGCTTATCATTTTCCCCTTCTTAACCACATCCACCATAATGAATGCATTAACCTACCCTTATTTCTATTATCTTCCTTGCAACAGAATATCGAGAATGGTGTGAATCCCCTATTGCACCAAGGTCTTATGCTAGCTCTCTACAAGTATGCCCTAGTTAATAACTCTCATGGTAACCCTTTGGCTGTTAGGTAAGGAATCCATTATCAAAATGAAAATGTGGAAGATGAACCCTAGGTTGTTAATCACAATCTAGAGCCTAACCCTAGGCCTCTGCCTTAGATTATTGCTCCTAGGGAAAATTCCCCTGTGAATGCCACCCCCTTGGTTGCTCATAGTTGCAAACCCTCTACCCCTATTGGTAAGTTGGCTTCTTTGAAAAAATATTTTGAGTTTGATTTGGTCAAGGCCACCTTGGAGAAATGAAAACACTCGTCACTACTCCTTGAACCACCAAGGGCTAAGAATATGAAACAGACTAGAAAAAATAGTGTTGTTATTACCATCAACAAAGACCAAGTGGGGAATCAATGGGATGAAATGGAGGAAGGGAAGTTGGGATTGATTAGTGGGGGCCAAATATTGACATACTTAGCTAAGGTTGCCTCATTGGACAAAAAGGGAAAACAAAAGGCTACTGACCAAGATGAGGTAGGACAAATGGTGGTAGAAGAATTTGAGCCACAAGTTGATGATGAAAGTGAAGACTTTGAATTTGAAGAGAGTGATTATGAAATGGGAGAGGAAGATTCAGAGGAGGTTAAAGAAGATAAGGAGGATGACAATGGGAAGGAAGAGGAACCTAGGGTTTCTATGAAGGAGGCCACTAAAATGGAGAATAAAGCCATTACCTTTGATTCTCCTAAGGATTCTAACATTGGTTTTCTGGAAAGCAGGATAACTTTTATGTAGGTACAGATGGATGACATGGAGAAGGAAATCATCACCTTGATGAAGGTCACCAACAATTTCATGCGACGTGCCATGGTGGGTGCGGTTGCTGGACAAACTAAGATTTGGAATATGCTCAAGAAGATGAGGAAAAGTGAAGACAAGAAGGATCGGGAAGACGAAGATGGCCCTAATTGGAGGGAGTTTATGTCCCAAATTGGCAAGTATTAGGAGTTGATTGTTAATGCTAAGTAATGACATTATTTCTCTTTTTTGTGTTCCTCTTTCTTGGTTATTATGGCTGCTCTAAAACTTTTGGTTCTTAGTTTTATTATCTTAGACTACTATTTTATTATAGCTATGTTATGGTTACGTACCTTCTAGACTTTGGTTAATCTTATTAATGTTTTGTGTACTATTATGTGGATTAATATGTGGATTCTATTTTTGATTAAGCTGATTATGGTTTTGTGGTTACAATTTTGGATACTTAGCCTGCGTGCCATTTTGGGCTCTGTTTCATTTTGCTTGTTGTTGTTTTCTAGTGGTGGCTAGTGTTGTTTTTCCCAACCTGTTTTGCTTTTTGTTTTTTTGGCTTTGTAACCATGGGATCAGGGCCCTTTCCCTACTTAATAAAAAAAAATGGAATCATCATTTCAACTTATGTATATTGATGCAAGAGCATCCAGTGGCGTAAGGGAAGTCCTGCATCACCCAAAAATATACTTTCAATTTATGTTTCCTTTTGTTAGCTTTTTGTAGATGTTTTTGCATTTCTGGATACCCTTTTCATCGAGTAAGAGTTTCCAACTTTCAGAATTTTTTTCTTTTTCTTTTTCTACTCAACTGCTATTTTTAGCAATTTTGAATTTAAAGGCGTGAAGAGGCAAAAATTTAAGGGAAGCTTCAGGACAAAAAAATAAGCTCTTTGGCAAAACAATCATGTCAAGATCATTCATAGTTTGAAAGTTATCCAAATTTTAGTTTCTACTTCTTGCCCTGAAAAACCTTCCAAGTCTAGTTTGAGGCACTAAACGGTCCCGTACGGGCCCAAAAATTGCTAGACTTGGCTGAGCTAGTCCTTAACGCCTTCTTCACTCTGAGAAATTTCTAATGGTTCAAACAGTTCAAAAAACAGAGTCTCGAATCAAAAGTTATGGCTTCTGAAAGTTGGTCAATTTTTGGAAAATTGCTAATTTTCAAATTAGGACTCAATTTTTGAATTTCAATTTGTAATTTTTGGTGCCAAACCACCAAAACTCATAATTCAAATGTGATTTTTGGCTCCAAATAAAAAAGGGGCTATTTATGGGCTAGTTTTTAATTTTTGGGTAGCTTTTTGGGGAAAAGAGTTCGCATGCTGCGAAAGGGAAAATTTTTGTAATTTCTAAAAATTTTGTAGCTTACATGTATTGCAGAGCTCAAGGATTTGAGATCCTCCGCATGTAATAATTTCCATTCTGAATAATAATAAAATTTCTCTGGTTGTTTGTATCATTTTTTGTGTCTCGGGTTTGCACCCTCATTATATACTTAGGATAAATTCACAAAGATATAATATTTAACATATAGCTTAAGGATAGCCATAAAAACTAGATTAAGAGAACATGGTCCAAATGTGGTCAATGATATTGAACTAACTAAACTAAAGGAGAATTATGATACTATGGAAAATTGAAGTACAAAGATAAAGAATCTCAAGCATGAGTTGATACTATATTCAATAAAATACTTTATTTTTCATCTTGTATTTTATTCTTATGGATATAGAAATATATTGGTGGGATATTCAGTTTCATTTAAAAAAGGTTTTATGCATATATCAATTTTTTAAGAAAAATAAAAAATGTATGTTAAAAGTTTATTTCTTTTATATAGAATTGGTTCTTTACTATTGTGATTACTTCAATTTATAAAATAATTTATCCTTTTATAAAATTACTCATGATTTTATTGATTTCACACTTGAAATTAAGGTGTGACTATTTTTCTTATTATACATATAATTATATACCATTAAAATATCTTGAAACACATAAGTTAACCCTCACAAAGGTAAACCTATAAGCCCCTATTTCTAATTTTATAGGGCTTCAAAGAATTGTAATAGCTCAAATAAGAATATCTTAATATGTATCTATCACAACTTTATCTAGATTTTAAATTACAATTTCATGGAAAATCATACATTAGTACATTAGTCTAATCTTTTCTAGAAGAAATTCCCTCGAATGGTTAAAACTTGAGTTGTAACCTAATATTTTTTGGATGAAAAAATATATTGAAGAGGGAGAATACTATTTAGTAGATGTATATTTATTCATACAATTATATATAAATATGATCTCTCATTTTTTAAAAAGAATTCCTTTCAATTTGAAAATAGATGTAAATGTTATTTATATAAAAATTATTGAAAGTGTTCTTTATATATTAAAACTCATTTTTTATAAGATAAATTTTAACTAACTTATTATAAGAATGGAAATATTTTATATTATTTATAATTTTATTTAAATTTATAAAATATAAAAAATAGATATTATTTATTTTATAAATTTACTCAAATATGTCTAGCTCTTTACTCTTAACATTTAAATTCACACAAACTTAAATCTAAATTTAATCTAAATCTTTTGGTTTGAATGCAGGTTGGCATGTATATTTTTATATATCTTTCATTCCTTTAATTGTAAGTTAAATTATCTCTTTGAAATGTGATTAGTTATTTACATAAAAAAAAATGTTTTTTATATTTTTTTATTGTAATTTCTTATTTCTTTGCACATTTTATTTCCCTCATTGCATATAGAAAGGTTATTAATTCACATGTGTTATCGGATATAAAATAATAATATGTGAAAAATTACACCCTATTTTATTCCATAAAAGGCATAATAATTAATGTCTAACTAGAATTAAGGTTAAATGAATAATTTAAAAGAAATAGGCTTGTAGATGTCTTCTAATAAAAAAAATTCAAGTTAATAATGGTGCATGTTTCCAAAAAAGGCAAAGGAGAACAACCATAAGCTATGGTTTAATGTTAATGTATTCATCCATGCCTTAAGCTCATGGTTGTCAGTTATATAAGTTGTTTCTATTGGATTGCTATGTAATTCTTCTCTTGCCAACCTTCAATTGCCTTATTCTTATTGTTCTTTATTTGCATTGATTCTGTAGATGTCTAAATTTGGACACTTAAGTTATCCAAATTCCTCCCCTTTCATCTTAGTTTCGTTAATTAAGTAATACTACTATTATTTAATTAATCTCTTTAATTCTGCCAAATCCCTAAGGTATTTAATCAATAATACCTTATCTCTTTAATCCTCCTTCCATCAATTGAATTAAATAAATATTCCATTTATTTAATTCCCCTCATGTCACATCCTCCATCATTTTTATCTTCATTTCTGGCGCGAAAATATCAAAAAAATTTCAAAATCCGCCTCCGACCCATTTTCTAATTTCCCTCCGCCATCAAAACCCATGTGTTGAAATTTTCAAAATTTATCGAAAAACCATATTTTTGGGGGTTTTGATTTTTACACCAAAACTTTCGAGGGCCATAACTTTTGACTCGGGTGTCCGTTTGAGCTGAAATTTGACGGGTGGTTGCGTTATGAGATAATGAGTGGATTTCCAACTAATTTTTTTGAAAGCCGTTGGAACCCGTTTTGACCCATTGTCGGGGCCTCAAACTTTCATCTAGACCCTCAAAATCCCAATTTAGTATTTTTTTCCAACATTTTGAAAAATTGTTTTCACTCATAACTCAAAATGCATATATCGAATCTGGGATGTTAGTTGGCAATTCATCCTATCTCACCAATGGGTATTTCTTGGAAAAATTGGGACTCATCAAACATCGAATGTAGGTTCCTAAAATGTAGAAATTGACAATTTTGAAAATTGCCAAATTTAGGAAAAATCTGATTATCAACACTTTATGCCCTTTCAACCCCGAAACTTGGTGTAGAATTCATCCCATCACATCCTCCAATCATTCTAGTCTTCAATCCAATCCTCATCTGAGCTTTAATCTTATCCCAATCTGAGCTTAACCAAACCCCTAATTTGAGCTTTTGTCCCTCTATAATCCAGATCTTTGGGTATCGAACAAAGTCTTAAGATCCCTCCCTCCATCTTCTTCAACTCTCATCTCAAAAATTCATCACACATTTTAATTACACCTCTTCACACCTCCATCTATCATCTCAAACATTCATCAAACCTCCTTCTATCATTTGAAACTCTTATTCAATAATCTTGATCAATCATTTCCTCATTCTGAGTAATCTTCCATCTTCTCCATCTCCTATCCTTTCTCATCATTCATCTATCCATCATATCACCCTCCCAATTCATCTTTTGGTGATTTGGATAACTATCCCATCCCTGAGCTTGTATAGTCACTATCCTCCGTTCCAATCCAACTGGTCTATCTTGTCCCATCGTGTCGGTCCAATCATTTTATCCCCTTATCTAGGGTTATCTCATCATCTTTCATCCATCACTTGTCTTTGGCCTGTTGTCGAACTGCGTTGCCCCTGCGCTTTCACGTAGGCAAGGTCGATCATTTGATCCGCCCCCGGGGTTCCATCATCGATCTTCATTGTCCACTTTGTCCCTTTATCACCTATCATCAATCTGTCCACTTTGTCCATCCACTCATCTATCCTCTATCATCCATCATCAATCTTCATATCTTGTTCCTACTTGTTTGTCCCATCTTTATCATCCCTCGAGGTCTCCTATCTTGTGTCATGTCTCTCGTGTGTCGTGTCATCAAGCTATGCCCTTATCTAGCTAGTTCTTAACAAACAAGATCCACTTGTATCATCAAATCCAATCAGTTCTGAATATCCTGCTTCATATCAATCTTTTAATTTAGTATCTATCATTGGTCTAAACAGGATGCATCCTTCCTAACAGACCTCATCAATCCCATCCATCCCCTTGATTGATCCTATGGCAAAGGACATTTAAAATTGATTGCAATCTTTTGATGCTTTTGACTTTTGTTTATCATTTGAGCTCCCTATCATCACTTGTCATGGTCGCCTTGATCCATCATATCATGGTGTGCTCTGACTAGTCAACATAGGGGTGTATCTTGATCTTTTCTGTCTTCTCAGTTGTCCCACGTAGTACCCACCAAGATCCCTGAGGTCTTGTGTTACGCTGGGGCATCCTTGTGTGTTTGTGGTTATCCCAATCCCTGGCCTGACCAAAGTCACCATGACTTTGGGGTGTTGGGATAGCCTTCTTGTTTGTTATGTTTGTTTTATGCATTAGACACTAATCCACCTTAGTTCTTCATACCTTGGTGTCTTGTGTCTTATGCTATAGCAAAAATTAGTGCTCCGACGATGGCAAATTGCATCTCATCTTTCCATTCCATCCTCTTGCATGTATCCCCCATCCTATCATCTATCAAAATTCCCCCCATCCATTCATCTTTCATCACCTTTTGTCATCCATTTGTGCTCCATCACCTTCATTTTGCATCATCTTCCTCTCATCCTTCATCACTCTCCCTTCCCAATCTCTTGTTGTCATTACATCATCTTCTTTAGCCCCCCTTGCATCATCTCATCCCTTTCGAGAGCCCACCTGTGTTCTCTTGAACCCGCATGTCCTCTCGAGGGGGCATCCTTCATCCCTAACTTTCATCTTTCCACCCATCATCTTCCTTCCTAGTCACTTCTTTGAATGACTGGGGCATCTTTTCCAATCTAGCCATCTCCCTCTAGGTTCTATATTTTAATAATCTTTGAAATGATGCTACTTCGTAACATCATCTCAAAGAGGGGCAAAATGTAGATGTCTAAATTTGGACACTTAAGTTATC
>VDFB02353493.1:254089284-254099707 GCA_007258455.2 Sequoia sempervirens
AAAAATTGTATCACAAAAATAGCAAAGGAAGATGGTACAAGATCACAATCAATAGAGGAGGTCAATCAGATAGTGGTGCAATACTTTCAAGAAATTTTAAATTGGGCATCAGCAGATAATGAGCAAGAACGGGAAGAATTTCTAAATCACATCCCAACACTAATTAATGAGGAAGAAATCAGGGAGCTTTTTAAGACCATCAATTTGGAAGAAACTAAGAAGGCAGCCTTCTAGCTAGGTTCTGACAAGGCCCCAGGGCCAGATGGCTTCCTCGCAAAATTCTATCATGTATTTTGGGATATCATTGGTGATGATTTACATAGAGCTGTTGAGGAATCCAGAAGGAGAATGGAGATGTGGGTACTTTCAATCACACATTCATTATGCTTGTCCCCAAGAAGAAGGAGGTGCAAACAATGGCAGATTTCAGGCCCATTGCTTTGTGCAACACAATTTACAAAATTATCACAAAGGTCATAGCCAACCGTCTAAAAATTGTCCTAAAAAAAACATCTCTGATGAGCAGAGTGGTTTCTCCCCCAGTAGATCGATAGTTGAAGGGATTATTATTGCACATGAGGCTATCCACTCTTCTAGAAAGACTCGAAGCCTGAATATGGTAATCAAGCTAGACATACTGAAGGCGTACGACCTAGTGGATAGACAATTTCTACTGAAAGTCTTATAGAGATTTGGCTTTGGGGTAGGGTGGGTCAATTGGATCTCCGAGTGCATTTCAACTCCAAGATTTTCAGTCCTAGTCAATGGGATTGCCCAAGGTTTCTTTGACTCTTCTAGAGGAATTCGGCAAGGGGATCCATTATCCCCTTTCTTATTCATCATAATGGCAAGGCGTTGGGGAGGACTGTAGAGCACTACAGATCAATGGGTCAATGGCAGGGAATTGAGATTTGCCTAGGATTGGTGGCTTCTACTCATTAGCAATTTGCTGATGATATGATTCTCTTTGGAAAAGCCACAAGAGTAGAAGCTAGAACCATTAGGAACATTTTGAAAAATTATAGTAAAGATTCAGGATAGTCAATCAACTAGAGAAAGTTAGAAGTTTTTTTCCTTAATGTTCAACTGAGTCTACAAAAGGATATTGCAAGAATCTTGGATCTTAGAATTGCAAGCCTACCAGGGAAATTTCTTGGGATGCCACTATTTGGGGGGATAAATAAGAAATGTTATTGGGAAAATCTAATCAATAGCTGCAAAAGGAAAATGGAACTTCGTAAAGGGAAATGGTTATCATCTGCGGGTAGATTATTAATGTTGAAGATAGTATTAGCAGCTATCCCTATTTATTCTATGACATGCATGAAAATCCCAAGAGCGGTGGAAGATACACTAATATAAATCATGAGGATATTTTTCTGGAATGGTCCAGTAGATAACCACAAAATACCTCTATTGTCATGGGATAAGATCTGCAAGCCTTATGGAGCCAAAGGGGCGGGTGTGAAATAGTTGTATAGCATGAATCTTTCCATGGGTGCAAAATTGGTCTGGAGTATTTTCTGAAATGGGGAGCGAAGATGGGTCCAAATTTTGAGGCAAAAGTACTTAGATTTAGATGAGCCTATAAGAATAATTAATACACTAGACCCTCTGAATGGATCAGAAATTTGGAACTTCATCCTTGAATGTAGGAAGATCATCACTCAACATATAACATGGGAATTCAACAATGGGAAAAGTGCTCAGTTTTGGGAGGATTCGTGAGAAGGGAATTCGGCTCTCTGTTCCCTCCCGAACCTTGAAATCATTAGGGAAGAGTCAACCAAAAGATGGGGGAAAAAATTTTGTGACTATGGGTATATGACAAGCACCAACAGTAAGCAAAAATGGGAATGGAAGTCCCTTGATGACTTCAATGTCCCTTTAGAACAAAAGGAGAAGCTCTCAAGGATCCTAGAAGAAAGAGGCATCATATGGACTGGGCTAAGAGATGAGATTCATTGGTGCACTTCTAAGGATGGAAATTACAAAGTCAAATTAGGTTACAAAGTACAAGAGGCAAGGGCATAAGACCAATTGTGGCCAAAAGAGCTCATTTGGGGTAAATATTGCTCTCCTAGAGCTGAAGCCTTTTCTTGGTTGGCTATTCAAAACCGCATCCTCACCAAAGATAGACTAAATAAAATTGGAATGATTGGCCCCGGAAGATGTCTGTTATGCAAGAATCAAGACGAGGATGCTAATCATTTATATTGCTTTCATGCCCATACTTAGAAAGCTGTTGGAAATATTTCCTTCAAAAACTCAATCTGCAAGTACCAATGCCAAGGAATCTAAAAGATTGGTTTTGTATGTGGCCTAAACATTCTCGGAAGAGTCTATTTGAGTGCCTCTAGTAGGTTATCCCATCTATGGTTGTATGGGAAATTTGGAAAGAATGAAACATAAGGGTTTTTAAGGGATAGGCATTGCCGAGGGAGAGATTAGTGGTCAAAATTGAAGCATCCATCATAGAACTGGTCAATATAGCTGCAAAAATCAGAACAACAGGAAATAATGTATGCACCATATGGGATGATAAAATGATGAAGGCATTCCCCAGACTTACTGTTCCTACTTTGGTAGGCACCAATGAATGTATTCAAAAAAACAAATTGCTTGAGGAAGTTCGCTGGAGCACCCCAGATGCTGGTTGGGTGAAGGTAAATTTTGACAGAGCTGCAAGTGGGAATCCCAGCCCCAGTGGTATAGGATGTGTGGTTAGGGATGAGTTCCATACAACCCTTTTAGAGCATACAGAATATATTTGAGTTGCCAAAACCAATTTGGCAGAGTTTAGAGCTGCACTTCATGGATTGGAGCTCAGAATGGAATGTGGGGCTAGGAAGAATCACCTTGAAGGCGACTCGATGATCACAGTGAATGCTATCAGGCAGAATTCCACACCTAATTGGAAACTGAACAGATGGATCAAGCAAATAAGGAAAAACATAGAGGAGCTAAATGACTTTAAGATCAGTCACATATACTGTGAAGGTAATTCAACAGCAGATGAATTGGCAAAAAAAGCCATCACTGCGGGTGGTGGAAGGGGAGGTAATAGGGTGTAGTGCAATGTAGCTGAGGGGCAGGGTAGATTTTTGTATAGGATATGAAGGTATGGGTGCTGGCAGCAACAAATCTGCAAGTAGAATTGGGGTTGTAGTATTCATGAAATTACTCTTTTATAATTCAATGGGTGTTGGCCCAACCTAGCTATTAAATTACCAAAAAAAATAAAAATCAATGAAAACATTAGTTTCATGTAGTTGCATGGATGGATACAAAAATCGTATGTAGTTTTATGGAGGGATATATTATTTTTATATGCATGTATGCTTTAGATTTATGGTGATTTGGGTCTACATGTAATTGTGTGTTATAGATTCATGGTGATTGGGGTTTCAATGTACTTTCATGTTATAGATTCAAGGTTTTTTAGATCTAAACATAGTTGTATATTGTAGATTCATGGAGATTTGTGTTTGCATGTACTTGCATGTTATAGAATCATGGTTATTTAGATCTAAGTATACTCATATGTTTTATATATAGAATGAAAGTATATGTTCTCTTATGTTACAAATTCATGGAGATATAGATCTACATGTGCTTGCATGTTGCAAAAACATGGTGATATATTTATGTGGTATTGTATAATTTGGAGTATGAATTTGATGGTTGCATATTTTTTGGATGTCTTTTAATGGATTTTCATTTACATGCATTCTTTCAAGCATGGCTGGAGACTTGTTTAGTAGCCTCTAGTTCCTAATTTGTAGCTTTCTTAGAGTTGAGGATTTACAATACTTTATATCAAAGTATGTTTTGTATCTAATAAATAGACTATGGGAAGGCTCTACATGTATTTGGTTATACATAGTTTTTGTGGATCCAAGTTGCAAAATTTTGAGATCTATGAGTTTTTTGGTTTTTATTTGTTTTTAGTAGGATTTTTAACCAATTATTTAACCTTTAGACACTGCATGTGCAATATTATGTTTTGAGTGTAGTTGTGAATTCTATTTTATTAGCCTTTGGACGTCATTGATTATTAATATATTGATTAGCATATAAGTGGTGAGATGGACATTTAAGGGACCCTCTTGAAGCTGACATAGAAAGGAGGATTCTTTAGGTACAATTAGTGGTGTCATGGAAATCTCTTTGTTCTATCTATGTATGATTCGTGAGAGTTTTTTTGATAATTATTTTAATCTATCAACATAGTATGGTTATATTCACATGGAAAACTTGTTTCCATGAAGAGATTTAGTGTAATTGGAATAATTGGTTGATTTTTTGGTTATGGTATTTTATTTTTATAAAAATGGTTTAGAGGATGAGTGGTCTTGTGCGATTATGGACTCTTGACTACCAACTAGAGTTTTGGCATGATATAATTATCCTATAAGAATATCTACCAATTAGAGATAGATGACCTTATAATGAGAATATGTAAACCATAGTGTTATAAGAACATTCTTGGAGTATACAATAATCATGTAGTGAGAGAATCAACTATGATTTGGAGGTAGTATTCTAAATGTTGATTGAAGTGATCAATTCCTTGAAATAGCTCTTAGATATTACTATTATAGTTTGATTTTGGTTGGCAAGAAATAATTATGTGTACCTAGTTGCTAGATAAATTTTGGCAAGGCTAGAGATATCTTGAATTTTGAGATCACTGATGTAGAGTAGGGCTAATAAAACCCAAAAAAACCTTAAACAAGTGAATTTGTTCATCAAAAAGTGGGGTTTCCTTCACAAACCCTCATTCTTGCTTGTAATCTCTCAAAAAGGAAAATTAGACATGTATTTTGAATCATACTTGATTTGCAGAAAAGGAGACACATTTAGGATACTCATTTGGCCATTCTTACACATCCAAAAATAAGGTAGGGTTGTTGTTGCAAGTATGAGCAAGTTTGGTGGTGTTGTCATTAATGTTGTCATTGATGTCAACACAACTTAGTATGATGCAAATTGTGAATGTATAGTTGAGATTCTATTGAGATGGTGTGAGTACATGGAGCTATCCTTATGATGTTGCATATGTGCTGTTATGATGAGTTTCAAGTGCTTTTGAGAAAATTAATAAAGAGAGAAATTAGAGTTATGAATGTGTTTAGAATGTGCTTCGGTATGTGATCCACATTTCTCCTGTGTTGATCCCATGCTTGTGCGGATCTGAAGGTTTTCTATTGGTGATCTAGTGGTGATATATCTCAAATTGTAGCTTCTGGTTTGATGGGATGTGAAAGCTACGTTCACCAGTGTGTGAACTATTCTGGCAGAGTTGGTCTTATGTGGACTAGGATAAATGTTTTTGCTCCTCAGTCCTTCAATGTTCTATTTCAGATCTTGCAGATCTAGAATATGCTTTATAATGGTTTTCTCTTGGTTCTAGCAAAGATACATGTGGTTTGGTGATTTGAAAGTCAAGTTTCAAAATTGTTGTATGTGAATGCATAGTTCAAATGGACTAATGGAAGGAGTTTGGTGTTCGAAGATTGTTGCACTTGCTGCGGATGTATCTGAAGGAACCTGAGATGTGTTCTTGTATATAATGAAGCGTGTTGTATCATCCGCATGTTATCTTCTTATTGAGAAGAATGTACATCAATGTTCATTTGTGTTTTCATTAGGTTTGGCCAACCTAGTGTTTACACTTCATTTGAAGAATTAAATTTAATTAAGGAAATGTGTGGTTGATCTAAGACATTATTTTTGGTCTTGGTTAAGTATGTTTTATTGGTCCACTCTCATTCCTTTCCACTACGAGAATGTTGAGTTGCTGACCTAATTTGAATTTATGAAATGAAGCTTATGTCACCAACCTTGGAGAAAGTTTATAATGTTGAAGATGGTATAAATGCAAGTCGAATTGTGAAGAATTGGATGGTGATGCAAAGTGATGAAGTAAGCCACAAATCAAAAGAGAAGTGTGTGGAAGTGAGTTGAAGCAGCACTACATTGTGTTAGATTCCTAAAGGAATTGAATTGAAGGATTTTGCAATCTTCTAATCAAGGCTGCAGATGTGTGTAAATTTTCGTGGTGGATCTTTTATTCTCTTTTGTATCAGTAGGCAGTGAGCCTCCCTATTGGACAATGAGTCCTTTATGTAGGCAGTGAGCCTTTGTATTTGGACAATGAGTCCTCTTCTGGGAAGTGAGCCCCTGGTAGTGAGCCTTTGTATTCAGTTTTATAATCTCTTTATATTGTGAGTTAATCCTCATGGTGGTTTTTCCCTTATTGTTTCCATGTAAAAATCTGGTGTTCATTGTGTTGATTTTACTTTCTGCTATGTGTGTTACATGTTCACACTTAATAACAGAATAGTGCAATTGTGGAATTGATAAGTGTTGAAGTTTTAAGTTTGAATTTTTGTGACAACTAATTCACCCCCCTCTTATTTTTCTTGTTCCTTTTAATAGTTTCTTTGTACGAAGGGGTTCAAAATTTGACTGTTCTACTTCTATGATGGTTTTTTTTTTACTATCTACACCCAAATGCAAACAATCCTTCATTAGTAACTTCATAAAAATGAAAAAATATGAAATATACTCTAAATATTTTTTAGATAACCTCAAAACATAACTTTTCACCAATTTTTAGAGATTTTTGATAAAGGGAAGAAAATATATGGAATTTTCTTGTTCATTGGAAACCCTAGGGAAAATTCAGACCTGCAGTTACAGAAAATGCTATAATTTTATCTAAAATTAATGAAATTTATCCAAACCAAAACCAAATGAAAGCTAACTCAATTATATTTCCAACCATACCATGTGCATGTCATACAAAGACCATAAAAATCTGTACCACTTGAAAGAACAAAACTATTACAAGAAAAATGAACAAAAAAATTGCTCCAAATTAATTTCAATTTTCATTCCCATCTTTTCCAACCTTTCCAACCTTGGAATTCGTATTTACAATATGTATTTATGATTTCCTAGGAATTTTTCAACTACCAACCACCCACAACTAAATTCCTAATCAAAGTTGTAATCTTAATGCATTTTTGACAACTTTCACAATGACAACTTTTACAATTTTTTTGACATCATGTGCATTATGACTTTAAAACATTCTAAAATGGTCTAGAATGACTCCAAATGATCATTAATGGTCCAAAATGACCTTATTTACATAAAAAAAATACAAAACAAGAAAAAAAACCAAATTTGAGCATGAGAGTGCTCCTGCACCATACTCCTAAGGGAAAGAATAACTCAAGTCCACTTGAGTGCATGGTTTTTTTTTCCTGGTCTTCCAATTATTTTGCACTATTGCCTTAGTTTCTTCTTGGTTTTTTTTGTGTATTCCACTTGTTTTCTATAGGTTGTCTTCTTAGCTCCTCTTCTTTCTTCCTTGCAAGGTATTCCTCTTGTGGCCCCCTCCTCTGAACTTGATCTCTTTCAAGAGCCTACTTCTCAATGAGTTGTATCTCCTTGTTTAACAAATCTATACATACGTAGTCCAATGAAAGATTAGAAATAAAATATTGAGGACCTCAGGCTCTCTTATCTCCTTTGCAACTAAAAAACTCCACCTCAACTTCCAAGAGATCCTCCACAGCACATTTTAATAACAATTCATACACACTATAGTGGGCACCCTCTCTCCTTCTTAGACTCCTTTTCCTTCCTCATTTTCATTTACACCTATAAACACACATACACACACAAAGAATTAGTTTCTTAAAACACAGATTTATTGTTGTTCCTTTAGGATGCTTTGCACCCTTCCTTTCATCATATCTTTGTGAACTCATCGACTTTTTCCCTCCGACGATTTTTCGATATTACCTTCCGATCCTTTGACAATTCCAGAACCACTTTTCCTTCGGTTTGATCTCTCAAGCAATCACGATTCTGACGCGACGATGGATGCCTGATGACCGGCGGACTGCTCTCAACTCTATGGATCTCTATTTATTTGTTTCATTTCTTCACCTTACTCTTTTTGTTGGTATTATCTCCTTTGTTCAATGGCGAACAAATCCTCCTCAATTTTATTCTCCTTTCAAAACGCGACCTTTTCTTTTCTGGCGATATTTCACCCACCCTCTTCACTGATTCGGTCTCCTGGAGCATCCGAAATTTCAACCCCTGCAAGATATAATCAACGAGTATCTTGCCTATATCTTCATACTCTGATACCAATTTGATGTAGGGTACAGGTAATTAAACCCAAAAAATCCTTAAACAAGTGTCTTTGTTCATAAAAAAATGGGTTTTCTTTCACAAATCCTCATTCTTGCTTATAACCTTTTAAAAAGGTAAATTCAACATATCTTTTGACTTAGACCTAATCTACAGAAAATGAGACCCATTTAGGATACCCATTTAGCCATTATTACACATCCAAAAATAAGGTATGGTTACTTTGTATAGAGGGACTCAAAATTTGATTGTCCTACTTCTAAGATGGTTTTTTTTTACTGTCTACATCCAAATGCAAGCAAAATTTTATTAGTAACTTCATCAAAATGGAAAAATATGAAATATACTCTAAAGGGTTTTTAGATACCTAAAAACATAAATTTTCACCAATTTTTAGAGATTTTTTATGGAGGGAAAAAAATATATGGATTTTTTTTGTTCACTAGAAATTGTAGAGTAGATTCAAACCCGCTATTACAAAAAATGTTATAACTTTCTCTTAACTTAATAAAATTTAACCAAAGCAAAACAAAATGAAAGATAACTCAATTATATTTCCAACCATACCACATGAAGGTCATAAAAATCTTGTACATATCCGTACCACATGAAAGAACATGACTGTGATAGAAAAAATGCATAGAAAATTTACTCCAAATTGATTCCAATTTTCATTCCCATATTGTCCAACCTTCCCAACTTTGGGATTCATTTTTAGAACATGTATTTATGTTTTTCCAAATATTTTCCAACTACCAACCACCCACAACTAACTTCCTAATCAAAGTTGTAACTTTAATGCATTTTTGACAACTTTCACAATGACAACTTTTACAATTTTGACAATTTCTTTGACATCATGTGCATTATGACTCCAAAACATTCTAAAATGGTATAGAATGACTTCAAATAATCACTAATAGTCCAAAATGACCTTATTTACATCAAACAACACAAAACAAGACAAAAATCTATTGATGGTGTTTTCTGCACAACAACAATTCAGACAAAATACAAATATTCTCTCTTGAAAGATAAATCTCTATCAGCAAGCCTCAAGAGATAACCCCAAGGTCTCTAATGTCAAGTCTTGACACTACATAAACAACTCAGTGATAATGTGAAAATGTTGGTAATCACAAGAGGCCTTACAAATGAACAATGTTGGAAGTGTACTTTCATCAAATGTAGCAATATGGTGATGCCTTCAATCCTAAAACTAACCTAGATTCAAAATAAACAGCAAAAGAGATAAGAGTTTCACAAAGATTTCTAAGACTAAAACCTAAGATCAATCACAAAAATGATGAATGTTGCAGATGGATAGATCCCCAATGAAACCAATCTCTATTTGATCAAGGACAAGCCTACAACTCCATAAAAACAGTGCAATCTTCTAAGGAAACTGAAGATTTTCAGACTTTGAACATTCATCCACATTCCCAATAACTGACGTAATGTAAACAAACATCTACAATTGAATTTAGCACAAAATAAGGCCCAAACTAACTTTACACAACAAATTACAATCAAAAAATTGCTAAAAGTATGGATTGGAGATCAATCAACATCATTAACATTTTACCATCATTGCAAAAGAACTGAAATCTAGCATCTAACATTGAGAATTGAGAACAAGAAACCATAAACTGTCAAAGATAAATACAAAGTTTGCCAAATCAACAATTCAACTGCATTACTTCTCCAGTATTACATAACAATTTCAAGTCTCTCCTCTCCTACTGCTACTGTCTTCTCCCAACTTGGCCAATTTTGGCTTTTTACAGCCTCAAACCAGCTATTCTAACCCAGTCTCTTTTTACAAATGAGAAGGGACTAGCCTTTTATAGAAAATTATATTTTGAATCAAAGGCCAAGATTAAATTGATTCAATAGCATAAATTACACTTCTAGAAGCATCCATCAGTTACATTTAATTTGGGAGCTCATGGTACACCATCATCCACTTGCAAAAAATTAGTTACATCATGGAACAATGAGAAAACAATATTATGCCATCCTGTCATTAATGAAAATTTTGATTGGATGATAAAATTAGCTTCACATGTCTTCCAGAAACTCCTTCCAGCTGTAGACAGTTTGGACATAAATTCTGATATAGGCCACACTTTTAATATTTGAATTGAACTCTTCTAGATTTCCCCTTTTGGTACGAATCCATATGCAAGTTCCCCTTTTAATATTTATTTAATCCTGAAAAATAGATATCATCATTAGTAGCTCA
>VDFB02353493.1:254099807-254119601 GCA_007258455.2 Sequoia sempervirens
TAGTCTATGTTGTTTCTTTAGATATTGATAGACAACATGGATACAGTGATCTTGTGTTTACATGGACAGTAAACTAGCATAGTAACCCTTGCTTTACCATTTGGACAGTAATTTGGAGAAGTGCTTTAACTTTACCTTGCTTCCCTAACAATGGTTCATGATTTTGATGACAGTGCTTTCATTTAGTGATAGTAAGAGCATGCAAATAACATTACTTTGTGAATAATGTTTGACAGTGAAACAGTGACAACTTGGATCACATTTATTTGTAGTTAAGTTTTGCAGTGCCTTGAGGTGGACAGTCTTGAGTGCTTTCTTAACATTCCCTTCATAATGCTTTAACACTTGGACTATGGCAATTGGACAGTGTGATAATTGCTTTGACACTTGATGATATGATTGAAATTGCTGCCAATACAAAATAACTTTGGCTACTGGTAATGCAGTTGATTTTCTAGTTTATCATGCTTACACATGCTTTTTTCTTGAGATAGTGAATATTTGATAGCTTATACTTAATGATAGTGCAGTGTAAGGGGGGGCTTCAAAGTTTATTCTTTATGCCTGGCTCATGAATGGTTCATTTTGTTGCTTTATTATCTTTCTAGTGCTTTTCGCAATGGTTACTTATCTTGCTTGGTCTAGTGGTTGACAAGATTAAGAAATTTTGAAATGACAGTGCTAAAATATCATTTGACAATGGAATGATTACTTTGACCCAATAGTTCTCTCCAAGCTTTATTGTTATTCCTTGGAATAGTGGAACTAGGATTATCTTGGAACATTCATTTTACGAAGTGAAGTGACAATGTTAACATATCCTTTTAGAATGAAATTTTCCACTAACAGTGTTTTGGACTGTGATGCATGTTTTTGATAGTGCATTAGTTGATGAATCACTTGGGTCTTGATGGACAACTTAGCCAATGATGTGTGAGGAAGACATAATGACAGTGGCAGTAATACTTGGCAACAATAATCAAGTTTTTTTGTTGGACATGGTCAAAGTGAACATAGCTAACTAACAGTGCTTTGCATTTTGTGTTCGTCTATATCTTCGTTAGGGAGAGTTTCTCATTTCTCTTGGAATGCTAGAATATTTCTTCAATATCTAATGGTATGAAATGTTGCATTGTGATTGTTTATCTTGTTTTAAACAGTACTTTGAGTTTGCATACAAGGTAAAGGGTAGTAATAACTCTCACCTTCGGGTATCTATTCTCAATGGCGATGCTCAATGCTAGATGTTACTCTTTTGGCATGGCAATGATATTCATAGTTGTAATCTTCCATTCTTGGTGGCATGTATGCTTTGAAATAAGCTTTGACAAGTGAGCTTTTGATAGTTACTTGGTTATTTTAAAATAGTCATTTTATTTCTTGCAAATTGTTTCACCTCTTCCTTATGTTGCTAAACATTTGGTATTGGTAGCATTACTATCATTTACATTATTATCATTGTATTGCTATTATGATTCAGCTAGACATTCAGTTGGTACTTGGTATTTGCTAGTCTTTTGTAATGCATTTGGTACCAGTTGATAGCATTGCCACGTTTGTTTTGTAGAGTTGGTAACATTGCTGGTAACAATGCACATTTTACAAGTGGTTACATTGTATTTGCATTTCACAGCTGGTAATTATGGTGCAATTGGGTACTCATGATATTACACTGATATGATGCATCTTCAATTGGCACTTGCTTTCAAGGTTTTGGTCAATCTTCTTCCAACTTTGTTGTCCCTAGCCTTTGGCATTGTTGTCAAAGGGGAAGAATTATTTGCATAGTGGTATTGTTGTTTCAGTTTTGGTAATGGTAATGGTATACTTACAATGTAGTGAGTTGGTATTATTGTTGTTTCAGTTTTGGCAATGGTAATGGCATACTTACAATGCAGTGAGTTGGTAATGCATTGATTCTATGCCATGATGCATGCACAACTGGTTATGATTTTTTTGTACAAGTTGATTAAAATGTTTGATGGAAGTGGTAGTAATAGTGTGTTTGACATCAATGCCAAAGGGGGAGTTTGTTGACCCTTGTTAGCATTGGCAGTGATGTTTGGCATAGATGTCAAACTAAGCTTTACAAGGTTACTTTGGTGTTCATCATCGTGTTGGACATTATTTGAGAAGTCAAGTTATTTGATTTGATTCTATGCATAAGTGTTTGAAGCATATCATGCTTTGATCGTTATTTGCAAAGGGTATGATGATGTATACATTATTGAAATGAAAAACGTAGTAACATGATTTGTTTGACATTGAGGAAGAAATATTAATCGAATAAGGTAGATAATACTTTGGTTATCATGTAAAAAGAAAGACATGATGATGGAAAGACATAATGATAACCTTAATTGTCTTATCATTTCAACTACACACAAAGTTGGTTTCATTGTGAAAATGATTAGAGCACAAACTCTTGTGAAGGTTGTGGTTGTGTCATGATGACTTTGGTGTGGCGGCTGCAAGGCATGGTTTCTAGGAAGTGGTTGCTAAGTAGCAACTACTCCAGTTGTTATCGACTACTTCCATGGAAAATGAGCACATATTGGTAACACATGCTTTAATCCTAGTTTGTTTTTCTTCATGTCAAGTTACAAGGTATGAAAATCAGTATATAGATTGCTTGGTCTTTGAGTTTTTTTTGTCGAATGGGGTTTTGGGTTTTGAAGCTTGTATTTATTCACTACATAAGGGTTTATTGGATTTTTTTGCATAATGATTAAAGGGTTTATTGTGTTCAGTGTATTTAGTTTGAATACCCCATTTTTAGGGCAGCATGCCGACATCTAAAAGATGCATTTTGTTCTTAATGCATTTAGTTATCAAAGGGGTATCTATGAATATTGTTTACATGATTAGCAGTTGGTTAAAACTATACAAAGGATGTTCCACAATGATCTATTTGAAAATTATGTATTCTTGAGAAGGCAGTTGGTAAAAGGTAGTTATACTTGTAGAATTTTAATGAAAGTTTTATGTTACTTGAATGCATATAAAATAGTGACATAGTTATACTCTGAAAAGAGTCATTATTATGTTTATGCTAAAAGCATTGATGAACAATCTATTTTGAAAAACTGAGAAAGCACTTTAAGTGTTGGTTGTATGTGGATACACAAACATATAGGTTATTGATTCTCCAATAAAAATAAGACAATCAAGAAATGCTTTGTAATGAAACAAAGATTATATTCTATCCTTTTATTCACAAATCATATTGATGTGAAAGTTGTATTTTCCAGTGAGGCAGTTGTATTTGTTAGTGAGGAATACTTGTAACCAGTGAGGTTCATGTTCCAATGAGGAATATTGTGTAGCCAGTGAGGCACAAAAAGTAGTTAGTGAGGCTTTGTAACAAGTGGGATTTTATTAAGCTAGTGAGGAAATTTTTCTTGAGTGGTTTTTTATTCCTATGAGGATTTTCCACTCATAAATCACAGTGTTATGGTTTCTCATTATTTAAGGTCTACTTGGTCTGCATGTTCAAACATTTAGTCTTGTGTATCTTTCAACATTTGAGTTTCTATGGTGTCTTCAACTTTTATGATTTGCTTGTATTCTTTATGTTCAATCAAGCTTAATAGCTTTACATGCATGATGCAACACATGATAGTTGAACTATTTTGAAACTTGCATTTTATATGTTCAAAGTTGTGAAAGATTAATTCAAGGTCATCTTAAATTGGTATACCACTTATTCACCCCCCCTCTCAGTGGTATTATACCCCAACACTGTATTGTCACCATGCCCACTATACCTTGTCTTTTGAATGCTACCATGCATTATTTTTCAATTGTCCTATCATACATGCATTGAACTATACTCTGTTGGAGTGTTTATGGTTTTTACATCTTATATTTTTAATCTCCATCATCCCAAGAAGATAACTCAATAATCTTGTTGTATGCCTAGCCATTCTTTAGGCTCTCTTTCTTTAATCATATCTTTTCTTTCTCTAATAATTCTCCCCCTTTGATCAATGGTAATGGAACGCTCAAATGAAATACGGCTTAGCTGATTTATCTTGAATTGTCTTCTTCATGGATCTAAAGGATAATACATTGTTTATATCCACTTAAACTCATACTTCTCCTTAATAACTTAATGATATCTCTTGTGCATGAAGCACATGCATAAATTCTTCCTTATCATTATCTTGCTCTTTTTTCCTTCTCCATACCTTTGTAGATACTTTATTGTATTTATGTTGGGAATTAGTGTTCACATAGGTATTGGAAATATTGCATCATAGGATGCATAAGATAATAGTTTAGTAGGTTGGTCATGAGTGTTGGAATAACACATCATTCTTGTAGATTATTTGTTTGTGTGCATTATGAGTTGTTAAAACAACTTGTATCTTTAACAAGTTTTTATCAGTTTCCTATAATATAGGCTATGTAAATCCTATATATATGCAAATGTATTGAACAAAATAATATGAAGAATACATGCGTATTATGTGTAAAAAATTTATGTAGAGATTTTATAAACTCTCCTCAAATCTCTGCCCATATTACTAATATGGTATCAGAGCAGGTTGGAGAGATGGGCTGATGAGAATTTCATCCCACCCACTTATGTCAAAATTTAGTTATGAGTTTAAGGTCGTTGTGTTTTACGAGCCTATATCAAAGACCCACGGACCTGTTGTTAGCAGACTGAGAGATGTTTCAAGTAAAGAAGAGGTGATAATATTGTATGAGGGCCGATCTAGGTCATGGAAACCTCTACATCGCAAAAGAAGAGAAGGAAATGTATATTCACTTAAAGGCCAATTCATCCTCCCATGCACAGTTAATTGAAGATATTTTGATCTGCAATGCAAGGCGAATCACTTGAGGTTTGATGGAAGGCATTTTGATCTACCAACAAATAAAAGGGGTGCAGAAACACGCAAATAGAGGAGATTTGATAAAAAAAAATATTTGATCTCAAGCATGCGGAGTAGCATCAATAGAAACATTGTGGAACAAGCTTGAAATGCCACGGAAAGGATTTTGCCTCTAGCCTTGATTCACCATAAAATCCAACGATCTTATTCGCAAACTGGCAGAAAAACTTCAGTCATTCAATCGCTGGATCGAGGGCCCTTTCCCACATAGACCTCGCCCGCGCAAAGTCCTCCTAGCTCTCCTCCCACTGTGCATACTCCACCCAAGCATTTGTGCTCCATCGAATTCTACAAATTAAGTTCTCAAATTCTTTTCTCTTACAGAGCTGATAGTCTATTAATTCACTCTTGTGCAATTCTCAAGTATCAGTCAAAACACATGATTGGTGGAATTGTTGGCTGGGATATTGTTAAAGCATGTTACTTGTAAGTATTTGAATCCTTCTTTTTAGAAGCTATGGCAGTCTCTGTAGATTTGTAGGAAAAAAATTAAAATTGTTTTAGTGAAAAAATAACTTGTGCCAAAATGACTAAAGCCAAGATCAGTTTCATGATGGCAGCGACAACCGTCTCATATCATTTTTTATCAAAGTGGCAATGATCTATAATGGTGGCTACATATGTGAAAATGAGGGCTTGGTGTTCAACCTTTTATGTTGTGGTTGGATGTGTATGTCCCCAATCACATTTCTTGGTTGTATATGAATGGATGTGTTTGTCCCCATTCACAAGATGGTGTAAATGATTGGAAGTGTTTTTCCCCAGTCACATAAGTTGGTGATTATGATTAGATGTGTGTGTCCCCAATCATAATTGTTGTGAGTAGATGTGTGTGTCCTTGTTCATAACCTTGATGTTGGATAGATGTGCTTGTCCCTATCCAAACTTGTTGTAATACCTTGGGTAGATGTGTTAGTCCCTATACTCGGTTCCATGGGTAGAAGTGTTTGTCTATATCCTTGGATGAAAGTACACTAAGCATAGTGAGGCTAGTTCCACTACTACGTCTCATGAGTAGATGTGTATGTCCCTACTCTTTATATTTTTGGTGAGCTATTGAGTGTGGCCATCAAATACTGTGATGTATTTTCTCCCCATGTTCACACTAAGGGGGGGTGTTGGGAATTAGTGTTCACATACATATTGGAAATATTGCATCATAGGATGCATAAGATAATAGTTTAGTAGGTTGGTTATGAGTGTTGGGAATATCACATCATTCTCGTAGATTATTTGTTATTTGGTTGTGATTATTTGTTTGTGTGTATTATGAGTTGTTAAAACAACTCATATCTTTAGCAAGTTTTTATAGGTAGTTTCCTATAATATAGGATATGTAAATCCTATATGTATGCAAATGTATTGAACAAAATAATATGAAGAATGCATGTGTAGAAAATTTTGTGTAGAGCTTCTATAAACTCTCCTCACATCTCTACCCATATTTCTAATAATTTATTCATAGCTTCCAATTTCTTGTTCTATTTAGGGTATCCCATAAAATCACTTCTCCACAATCATTCCATATTCCCATAATTGTTGCATTTGTATTATATAACATTGTAATCCACCAAATGATCAAAATAATTATAGCTTCTTCTTCAAAACTCATAATAATATTTGCTCCATCTATCACTTCTTCCTTTTTTTTACAACTTTCCTTATGACCAATATGATTGCATTTATAACATATGATGTCATCCTTCCTCTTTGGCAACCCATAAGAACTTCTATTCTTGATCCAACTACTATTTCTTGCATGTGTCCAACAATATTTTTCTTTATGACCAAAGTTATTACATGAGTAACAATAACCATAAAGTGAATATTGAGACTTGCTTATTTGTGCTTGCCTTGGAGGAAATGATCTTGTGAATTTCTCCTTGTCTTTATGAGGAAAATTAGGTTTTTACATGACATTTTTTTGCTTCCTCTTATTATTATCATTATTGATTGATCCTTTTAGAACATATACATGTAGCCTTTTAGTTTTTCCTCGTTCATTTGAAGATTTATCCTCCTTTGCATCATGACCAAGACTCAAGTATTTATGCATGACGAATTTTTCCCATCTATAATAGCATCCATGATTTTGATACTTTTAGCAACCTTGAGGCTCCTATCTAGCTTGGTATCTATTTTCTCTATTTCTATCCTCAAGTAACTAATTCCAAACTCATACTTCTCACAATATTCTTCTTTTATCTTCAATTTACTTCTTACTTCTTGCTCGATCCTCTTTGCTTCTTCAATTTTGACTTTTAGATATTCGATCATATCCTTTCTACTTCTCTAAGGGCTTGTGACACTTTCACCTTGGATTCACTTTCTTCTTGAACTTTTGACTTTAGACATGTATTTCTTGTTTTAAGTGAATGAATCTCATCATATCCAAGATAAATTTCTTCCTCAAGATCCACTTCTTCATCAACGTCATTCTTCTTATCTTCGACATGTTCTTCATTTGTTTCATTTTTATCACATTTTGCTTCCATCATCATGAAAATTATGTCTTCTCTTGAATCTTTCTCTTATTTTATTTTTTCTTCATTTTTGACCTACACACATTCAAAAACACAATAATCAATTTTATCACAACTAAAACTTTTATACTTACCTTTGTGTATGTTAGATTCTTCTTTGGTATTTTTATCAACATGGGCTTCCTTTGCATCTAACTGATTTCTTGAGCTATCACTTGCTTCAAGCTTTGAATTCTTCATCCCTTTTGGTGCCTTAAAATTTACTTCTTTAAAATAATTCTCTTCTTCTAACTCCATATCTACTTTTTCAACATATTTTTCTTCTTCTAAATCCACTTCAATATTTTCTTCCCTTTCTAACTTTTATTTTCTTTCACTCACAAGGCTATCTCATTTTTCAAATATATCATCTTTCTTTTCTATTACCATGTGTATTCCAAGTGCTACATCATCATTTTCATTTAGTTTTGTTGGTGCTAGTTGATTAACATTTTGCTTAATATTTCCTTTTATTTTTCCCATATGTGCTCTTAAGATCCACCTTCTAGCAATTAGGACATATTCAAAGGAACCCGCTCTGATACTAATTGATGAGAACATGATTATAGTGAGAGGAGGGGGTGAATCAGTATAATACAAACTTTTACTTTTTCCAAATTCAATCAATCACATCAACCACACATATGCAATATCTAGCAATTGAGAACACATGATTTGCGTAGAAACTCTTTTGGGAAAAACCATTACAAAGTATTTCTTATATATTATAGATTAATCTTCTTCTTCTTCTTGTAGGCTCCAACCTACTAGAAACTCCAATCTCCACTTAACAAAAATGTAAGCTCCAACTTATTGGAGGGCTCAACCCCCACACAAACTAAGCTCCAAACCAACAAGAGACTCCAACCTCTACTTGATAGGATTCAACCTATTAGGGAATCCAATCTCTACACAAACTGAGCTCCAACCTAGCAAGAGGCCCCAACCTCCACTAATTATTTTTTGGTTGATATGAATAACTCCATCCAAATATTATTCAATCTGAAATTGATTCAAACACAAATATGATTCAAATAAAAATTTGATCCAAACTCAAATCACAATCTTCCTTCCAAATATAATCACTATCATGCACTTCTTCTTTTCATAAATCTTATCATAAATTATAGGTCCAATCTAATTACAAATCCGATCACTATCATGCACTCTTTATTTTGAAAAATTTGATCATTATCATGCACTTCTTCTTTTCACAAAATTGATCATAAATATGGCACTATCATTCCTCAAAATATAATCACAAATATGATTTAAATATTGCAATGAATTCACTCACAAATCTGATTACAAAAATGCATTGCTTCCACAAATATTTCTGCCTCGATGTTTGCTCATAAATTTGTAATATATCTGCTCAAGAATCTATCATAAAATCTTTAACAATTTACTCATAATATATCATGTGTCTTCCTTTTATTTCTCTTCTCTTTTCACAAAATTGATACTAAAAAATTCTTATAAATCTTCTCACATATCTTTTGCAAATCTAGTCAAATATATTTTTATTTCTACTCTTTGTATGAATGATATTCAAAAATTTATTTCTTTCTAACTCTCAAAAAAACCTCTATTAATACCTTGCCAAAGTGTCTTTTCACCCAAGAGGGGCGAATCTTCAAGGGGGTGGACCACACATGCATAAAATAAATTTTATTTTATTTAAGAAACTGGGCACCAATATCAAGAGGGGCAGTCCCTTTGAAAAATAATTTATTTATAATTTTAAATTCCTCAAAAGTGGTGACCATAATAGGAGATGTCGGCCCAAAATAAAAAAGATTTTAATTTTAATTTTTGTCTTCACAAGATGGATGCCAAACTTAGAACCATAGGTCGACCAACATAAATCTATTTAACAACATGGCAGAGGCTAAAGTAGTGTGGGAGGGAATAAATTATTTGAAAGAAAAAGGTTATACTCAAGTCTAGGTAGAAGGCGACTCCAAGCTAATAATTGACTATTTAAATAATTTGGTTGATGCATTGTGGGAATTAAAGGATAGCCTACATGATTGTAAAAATATGATCTTTCAAAATTATAAGATTTTCCATGTTTTTAGGGAGGGTAATTTGGTCCAATGCAATGGAAAATATTCTCCTTAGACAATCAGTGGTATTCTAGAATTTCTCCCAATTGCCAAGTCAAATCAAGGAGATTGTATCCAAAGATAAATCTGGGATTTTAAGTAATCCCATGTGGATAGAAAGAATTTAGTGAAGATGGAGTACTAGGATAGTTTCCAAGTTTTCATGATAATCATTAGTCTTTTCATAATGGAGACGGGTGATTTGGTGAATAGAGAATTGGGGTACTCTAATATTGACAGGAGTACGATTATTTAGTAGTATAAAAGAAATAAGACAAAAATAAATGATTTTTTAGAAGGCTCGTATAATATTAAAAAAGGAAAGGAGTTTGTTATACATCATGTAATGATGTTAACTGCCCAAACCCCTAAAAGTATAGGAAAGGATTATCGACAAGACAGTTTCGCATGTGTTAGTGATGACATAATGGAGGATAATCAAGAAAGATTAATTATATCTTAATGGTCGGGGTGATGCCCTTTACAATAAAGGTTGGTTTGGAAGATGTGAATTATTTCCGTGTGAACAACACGATCTTTTTAAAATTATCATTGGGAGATTTGAGCCACCACTGCTCCAAATGAAAAACTCCCAAGTTACTATCAAAGTTGAAATTTTTGAAATCCTGGTGGTTTCTATTGAGGATGAGAAGGATCTAAGTATGGATTATTTTCTTCTGCACAAGGACTATCTTACTAGGGAAGAAACGATGGGCGGTCCTAGAAAGAGAATCAAGCAAACATGACTCCTTGAGGAAAAATGTGGAGCTATGGAGCCTCTTTGAACGTGCTAGATTTACCCCATACTTTGAAGTCATGGAGGGCTACAATGAGGAGATTATCTAATGTAGAGAAAGACTCAACTAAACCAACTTGGCACAATTGAAACAATGATTCATTAGCAACTATGACTTTGATGCATCCTAGTTCATCTTTGGAACATGCCAACATGGCCTAATAGGAATTCAACAAGGAGAATAGTATCATGTAAGAGTTATTGGACACCTCATCCCTTTCATAACATGTCTCCTTGATTCTACACTCAATCGTGATCAAACTATGCAAAGATTTGTTCAACCACCAAGCAACATAGGGTTTCTTGACTATTTTCAAGAAAATGAGAGAACAATGTCATTGATTCCTCATACATGAAAAATTTTAAAGGCTTGAGCCCAAAAGGGTTTCGATATATCCTCAAAATAGAACTTTCTACTAATTTTCATGATTTTTTGTTAGTGGAAAACAAAGATATGAATTTTTTAGTGTTTCTAGAAACCCTAGGCAAGGTTTGGACTTATCAATACAAAAATGACTAAATTTTGAAAAACTAAATGAAATGACTCCAAAAAAAACCCAATTTTTTTGTATTTCATATTTTTATCATACACATTCTTGCCTTTGACCATACCAGGTCATACAAAACTATACCAAGCAAGTTTCTTGCTATTTCACCGTAAAACTTTCTACATGGCAATCACTAATTTTATCATAACTTTCACAAAACATAATGAAAAACAATAAAAAAAAAAGAATTAGAAAGCTAACAAAATTCTCTAACTTTTCCAATAACTTGTAGGGATGTACTATATAGTACAATTCCATACAATCCAATTTATAGTTTCTCACACATAGAAAATGCAAAGGAAAACATACAAAATTGAAGTATTTTCATTCCAAAACATTCTCCAACCTTGGTTCTCATGTGTAAATTTCATATTCATTCCATTTCATTCATTCCAATCATTCAAAACTGATTCCTAACTTCCCAAATCAAAAATGCAACTTTTTTGACAACTTTTGCAACTTTTTGCAACTTTTACAACTTTTTGCTCCCAATCACCAAAATGACTCGAAATGATCCCAAATGGCCTAGATTGGTCCAAATTGACCTTATTGATCCAAAACAAACCAAAAACCAAAGTTTTTCAACATGAAAACAAAGTACATTAAAGGTGATACTAAGGGATTGTCTTAAAAAGGTGATACTAAGGGATAGTCACTTTATATGAAAATGGTGATACTAAGGGATTGTATTAAATATATATACAACTAATATATTGAAGGAATAGAACTATATATTTGGTTTGCTAAGGGAGGATGACCTAAGTAATGGGGCTATGGGGTGAAATCATAATACTGTGTCTCACTTTTTTCCCAAGATGGACATTTAGATCAATATTTTTAACTGAATCTTCATCTTCTAAGACCTATAGCAGCTAAATCATTAAGAATTTGAAGCTGATGAAAACTAGTGATTTGTGGAAATTTGTGTGTAGATTCTAAATATATATATATTTTAAAAATATGAAATAAATCATGAATCTTTCAACATCTCCTTTAATAACTAGTCTTAAATAGAAAATAATATTTTAAAAAAGTAATGTTTGTGTCATCCAACATAACATTTTTTTCTATAAAGGATAAAATTATAATTTTTAAAATATGGGTTCTCAATATCAATATCTAGAGAAATGATATTTTTTTATAATTTTTTGTTATATATTTTTTTAATTAATTTTTGAAGTCATTGTAACTATAATTTGGGCATATGTGTGTGTCGTACAACCTAACTTGTTGTGTATATATTGAAATCCAATTTTTATTTTTTTGGTAAAACAAGGACATCAACAACTAGGGAAAGGGTATTTTTTGAATTTTTTCTACAATTTTTTACTATTTTCCCACCTCTACAAAATGAAGAGCTTGATGTTCAGAGAAAAAACTATGTTTAGTAAAAATAATAAATTAAATACATGATAAAATTAAAACATATCAAAGCTATACTTGTTGGAAAGCTCATTTTGTGGGCTACAATCTTGCAAAATATGATTTCTAAATGACATTATTTAATCCCTCAAAAGGTAAATAAAAAGTGTCATTTTGCCAACATTTTGATAGGTGCAAAGAAGACTGTATTGTGGGTATGATTTAATACTAGAGGGGTTCTATCCAAGGGGGTTTAATATAAGGGGGTTTTATCTATCCCTCTTCAATTAAAACTCTTCAGTTCAAACCTCTCAATTATTAAATCATTAGTTTTTCTAAAAAATGTGATTTCAGGCAAAAATCAACATGTCTCAAAAGTGAGACACTATTGTGGTAGCACCCTAGGAAGATCCAACAAAAAGGATGAGAAAAGTGATGAAGGAATATAAAACATAAAAAATGGAGGGGAAGATAGAAGAATTTATCTTTGGATAGTGTGTGAGATGCCAAGGAAAATATCTAAAATACACTTTTTATATTGTTAATTATTTACAAATATTTTTCACATACAAGCATCAACATGAGAGCAATACAAGCTCTTGAGAGGACAACCATGAGACTAATATCATCTCCTTTCGATAAACCATAGTAGAAACCTGTTGGAAAGAGAAATTGTAGTCATGCTTTGGTGTTGTCATTGATGGAAACCCTAGTCAGTAATCGGATCCTCATGACATCATTTGCTCCTACCAGTAATCAGAGTGAGGACAGTATGGAAGAATAGAACATCTGGAAAATTGGTGTGCAATGATACGCGTATAGATTTACAGTTGTTACTTTGTGTTGTGGATCTCATGGGAGGTTCATCAGTATATTTCTTGAGTTATCCAGAAATCTTAGTACCCAGTACCAATTCTTGTGCAAGTTTGGAGATCTGGTTGGTACTTCTCTGTTTATCAATATTTTGGGGTTGACTCAGTTGATGTAATATGTTGTGGATGTTCAGGAAATGTTTGTTCGAATATTTTTGTGTTTTCTCGTTATGTTTTAGGTCCAAGCCAAGGTGTAGCCAACTGTTGTGGATACACATTGAATTTTACTTATGATTTGAGCTGACAAGTTGCAAATATTTCTAAGTTTTGTTGGAGCTGATTTGTAGTGATTAAATCCTTAGTCACGGATATATATAGATGATCGATTGTATCATTTAGATATATGTGTGTGGTGTTTCAATGTGTATTGTGAATACCAGAAGTGTGTTAGACCGATTTTATGCACAATTTCACTTGCACATAAAAATTTTGCAAAGAAAGTTAGAGCAGAGCAGAGCAAAAGATCAGTATCAGTCAGAAGGACAGAAGATTGACATCAAAGCCTAACCGGAACTGTAATCAAGCATTTTTAGATGCTATCTCATCAATTCATTCTCTTGGATCTAATCCAAATCTCTATAAGGCAATGTGCCTTCCCATTTTGAGCAGTGAGCTCTAGGCAGTGTCCCTGAATGCAAGTGCATTCTCATGCTGTAAACTTCTTTTTGAGTATACTTAGAGTATATTGTGGATTGGCCATCCACCGTGGTTTTCCCCCTAATAGGGTTTCCACGTAAAAATGCTTGTGTTATGGTGTTATGGTTGTTTTATTTTTGTTTCTGCATATTACTCTTGTCTGGATGTTCTAACTAGATTAAAGATCAGAATAATAAAGTTAATTTTGGCATAACACTTATTCACCCCCTCTTAGTGTTGCTTGTTTCCGACAATTGGTATCAAAGCAAGTTCCTCGAAAGAAGTCTAACAACTTGAGGAGATATTGGAAAGTGTTTTCAATGGATACAAGCAGTCTTCAACAACAACTTATGGTGGCCCTGGATGATCTTGACCAGTCAAAATCTGAGAATCAAGAACTACAAGAAAATATTGAGAATGTAGAAAAATTCATCTAGTCATTGAAAGACAAAATCAATGAATCAAGGGAGAAAAGAAAGGAATTGTGTGATCAACTCAAGTAGAAGAACAGAAGCATGGATGATGAACAACTTAATCATGCCTTAAAGGAGAAAATAGAAGAATGTGAAAAAAATTCCAGAGAAAATGCTGCCCTGAAGCGTGAGATGGAGTCCATCATGATGAGGATGATCAAGGAGATTGAAGATAGAAAGAAGAATGAAGAAAAGCTTGCTCAATATTTGAAAGAAAAATATAAACAATGCAGTCAATTGGACAATGAATTGGAATAGTCTAAGAACAATGAGGAAGTACTTGAAAAATAGCTTGATGATCTCAAAGATAAACTTAATGTTGCAAATGAGTACAAGGAGAAATTCAAAGCCAGTTTAGCAAAGCTTGATGAACTGATTAATGGTCAGAGGAATGATGGTGACAAGTGAGGTCTTGGCTATGAGGAAGGTGAAAGCTCTGGACTTGAACAAAGGAACTATGGACAAAGGAATTCCATACAAGGAATATTTCAGCAAGAAAATCAGATGAATGGAGCCAGAAGAAATCTAGTAAGGTCCAACTGAATGCTCAGAGATTTAATGGTTATTGTTTTGCTTGCAAAAAAATTGGTCATATGGCTTCTCAGTGTAGGAGAAGGATGAACACAAGTGGACCATCATTCTTAGGTCAATGCTTTAATTGCTATAAGTATGGTCATAAATCAAATGAATGCAAATTTGTGATGAACAACCTTAGTAGAGATGTCAGATGCTATGCATGCAATAGACTTGGGAATATTTCTAACCAATGCAGATCAAGGAAAAATCAGTGGAACAATTGGTTTGATCAGAGAAATGTTGTGTGCTACAACTGCAAAAAAATTGGGCATATTGCTAGATTCTATTGGAACAGAAGAGGTCTGGCAAGACAAAATACACAACATGATGTCAAAGGAAAAGGGAAAGTCACTACAAATGTGATCAAGAGGCAAATGCAAAATAAATGGGTGAAGAAGGAACTCTCTACTGAAGAAAATGTCCCTGCACCAGAATTTGCTTCTGGTAATTCCTCTAGGAATTAGTTTTAGGCCTTTGGCCTAGGGGGAGTTGTTAAAAAAATCCTTTTACCCTCTATAGGAAAATGATACTGGAATGTGGACCAGTCCAGTAGGTGGATCAATGTTTCTTAGATGTTTTTCAACTAATTTGTGAAGGTACTATGCAGTATAGAGGATTCACAAAAGGTTTATATGTCTCTGTACATGTAACAAAGTAATCGGATGAACTAGGGTTAAGGCATTTATTGCAAAAAAAAGGGTTAGTTGTGTGAGTGATAAAAATCCACTTTTATCTTTCATTTGTCACTTTTCATTTTGAAGAAAAGCAGTTTGAAGGAGCCCTGGAGTAAGCATTGCTGAATTGTGGAAAGATTTAGAGGCATGAAGGAGAATCTGCGATCAAACCTCAATCCAACGAAAAGGTATTTCTCAAAAAGTCTATGAACTTCTAAATTTAAAATCATGTCCACTCCTCTAGTAGTCAAAGTCAAGGATAAACCGCATCCCAAATTTAAATGGCATCCCTATAAGTCTATAAAGACCAAGCCCTTACATGCATTTTCATCTATGTCATACAAAGTTCTGCATACTGAGGATATTAGGGCATATATTCATGCAAACATTGAAGATCTAGGTGCCTCTCATATAATGAATATGTATTCCCATCATATAGTTGGAGAAGATTTTATTGTAAAACCAAAATTTTAAACCCTAGAAGAGAAGAAGTTTGTGCAATTTGCTAGATTTCCTGTATTTGAGGAAAATGAATGGGCTAGATAGATTTTGAGCCATGTTCATGATGAGTTCATGTGGCTAGATGTACCCTTCAAAATCACAAAGGAGGCTATATGTGCAGTAACAAGTCTAAATTCCACTGACAGACTTCCAATCTTAAAATCTGTGAAGAATGACAAAGTTACTAAGGCAACATGTGCGCATTGGGATAGAAGAGAATTGACAATAGATGGCATTGCTGAAGTGGATGTGAAATTCACATCAATGGTCATTGGCTACAAGATATACCATTCTATCTAGGAAAATTTTGTATCTGATATGGCCATCTATAAAGCCTTTGAAATGATAAAGCAAAATGCAGAATATGACTTGTGCGAGCTACTCAGAAGTCAGTTGATGGAGAACCTGAGCAAAATCAAGAAAGACAAGAAAAATACCTTCAAGTATGGTAATCTGCTATTGTGCTTACTTTTCTATTTCATGAATGAGGTTCCAGGCATTGGGAAAGTACATTGGAAAAGAGATGAGCCTATAGTTGTTTAGCTAAGGAACAATTTGTTTGGAATGGGTGATCTTCAAGTCAGAAACACTACCCTTTGGGGTTATTTCAAAAATTTCTAGACTATGATGCATGTCAAGGAAAGAATTCCCACTTCAGTTGTGGAACAATACAAAGATACTATTTGCTTCATGGTGGATATTTACCAATGTCATATGGAAGATGTTGATCCTAGAACGGTTTAGATCATGCTAGTGGGTTACAAAGTAGAGGAAAACATCTTGAAGATGTATGTTGAACACTTGTTGAACTCACCTCTGGATCAAGGAGAAGAAAGGTTTGGAACTTATGTGGAGAAAAGTATGCAGGTTCATGAGGAATTGAGAGAACCTGTGATAGTCAGGAGAGTAAGAAAATAAATAGAATTTCTTATAGAAAGGATGGGCTTACCTGTAGAAGCTTTGAGAGAAGTTAGAAGGATGAGAAAAGAGGCAGAAGCAATAGATGTGAAAGAAAAAATAGAGTATGCTAGTCCTAGTGCATCCTTTGCCCGCGCTAGATCTACAAGGAGTTCCCCTGCAACAAAGCCATCACAAGACAAGCCTTATGGTAAAAGGAAAAAGAATAAAAGTACAAGAACATATAAGCCTATTTCAAAAGATGAGGAAACAAAATAAAAAGAAGTCTTGAAAGAAGTAAGAGCTACCAGAACTCATGCCATTGAGCTAAATAAGAGAAAATATTCCAGCAAATAAGAAAAGGAAAAGAAGGCTAAAGTTGACAAACCTGGTATGTTTTTTGATGAACTTGTGTATGCAGCTATCAATGATGGTAATCGCAAGCCTCTTTATGACTTGTATGAAGCCTTTGATGAATCTGCTTAAAGAGCTCTAGAAGAAGCTACATTAAAACATCTAAACATTTTTAATAAAGCTCTTGTTGAGATTATGTCTGGCTTACCCAAGAATCTGTATGATATTTTGGAGTCAAGAAGAGTAAATGCCAGAACAGAAGAAGAGAATCTGAGGAAGAGAGTTCTTGCAAATTTGTGCCCAGAAATGTCAATTGGAGAAATGGATTCATTCCTTGAAAAGGCTAAAAATGAATTCAAGAGCAAGACAAGGGTGAATAAACTTATGATTGGTGAAACTGATGCTTTTTTTAGTGAAACTAAGGAAATTTTGGAAGATTTCATGTCAAAGAATATGATTAACATAGAGGAAATAAATGTTGAAAATTCTCTAGTAAACGAGGCAATGAATGAGGAGGTAAAATTCAACGAAGAAAAGAACATGAATGAGGAGAACATAAATGTATCTAATCCTCCAGAAGTTGAGGATATTTTGATTCCTCCCAGTATGGAAAATTTAGAGACACCTATGGAAACTGGAGTTCCTAAGATGGTATTAGCTGAGGATAAGGTGGTGAAAAATGAAGAGGTGAAAATTCTTGAAAGAAATCTAGGAACAATCCTAGAAGAACCCAAAGCTGAAGAAGAAAAACTTCAGGAAATCAGAGTGGAGGCAAGAGACACTACCAAGGAAGTGAAGAGATCTTTGATGGAGCAACAAGAAGATTTTGATCCTGAATTGGACAAAAGTTAAATCAATTTATCTACTCTGTCCCCAATTCAGATTATGAAAGTTGCATCGATTGCTCAAGCTAAGGCCAATGAGAAAATTCTGAAGTCTCACATAGAGGATAGTGAATTGCTAAGCCTTGCATCTGGAGTTCTGTAGAAATTAATGCCAACTAATGTCATAGATCTATCAGGTTCCTCTTCTGGCGAGCTAAAGAAGCTCATAAATGTTGTAAGTACTCAATTTGAGTCTCTTGAGAAATCTGCTAAGGATAAAGTGAAAAAAGAGTTTAAAAGAAATAGACTTAGTCAATTGAAGTCAGTAATTGCAAAGGATAAGATTATGTTAGCTACTTGCATAAAGAACAGTCAAGGTTCTATATCTAAAGCTAGAAAATCCTACAAGTCATGTTTGATTCTGTCTGCGTTTACTAAAGGTAATGAGAAAAAGGTGAAGGATCTAGAAACTCAATTAGCTACCATTTCTGCTACTTTTGATCCTTTAACTGGTGATGTGCTTCAACAAGAAGGTCAAGTAATGACTCTACTTGTCAAAATAAGATGCTTAAAGAATGAAAGTGACAGGATTGTTGGAAGAGTAAGTGAACTCGGAGGACTAATTTGTCCTAAGATTGAGACAATGATGAGTGCTTTGAAGGAAGTGAAAGCTACTATAGCAGTTAGTGACTTGGAGAATCTTGAAACTACAGAAGCTCAATCTTATTTAATGTGTGGTCACATCATAGTTTTGGAAAGTCTCAAAAAGGATTGTGATGACAATTTAAGAGTGCTGAAACAAGATTTTGTACATATTTTCAAACTTTTGAAAGTTACAAGTTCATACCTATACAGTTTTGGATTTTTGTTTCGGTTTCCCCAATTTTTGTCATTGATGTCAAAGGGGGAGAAGTATACAGTGAAAAATGCATAGTCATCATAGGGGGAGTTGTTTTTCCAATGTTGAAGTTTTGTAATGGCAGTGTAACTCATGTTTTGATTTGACACTTAGTATTTTTCACTAAGTTTTGCCATCAATGCCAAAGGGGGAGATTTTTGGCAAGAAACACTGCAGTCATGCTTTGGTGTTGTCATTGATGGCAACCCTAGTCGGTAATTGGATCCGCATGACATCATTTTCTCCTACCGACAGTTAGAGTGAGGACAGTTTGGAAGAACAAAGCATCTGACAGATTGGTGTTCAATGATACACATACATATTTCTAATTGTTACTTTGTGTTGTGGATCTCATGGGAGGTTCATTAGTATATTTCTTGTGTTATCCAAAAATCTTAGTACATAGTACCAATTCTTGTGCAAGTTTGGAGATCCGGTTGGTACTTCTTTGTTTATCAGTATTTTGGGGCCGACTCAATTGATGTAACATGTTGTGGATCTTCAAGAAATGTTTGTTCAAATATTTTTGTGTTTTCTCATTATGTTTTGGGTCCAAGCCAAGGTGTAGCCAACCGTTGTGGATACACATTGAATTTTACTTATTATTTCAGCCGACAAGTTGCAAATATTTCTAATTTTTGTTGGAGCTGACTTGTAGTGATTAAATCCTTAGTCGCGGATATATATAGATGATTGATTATATCATTTAGATATATGTGTATGGTGTTCCAATGTGTATTGTGAATACCAAAAGTGTGTTAAACCAATTTTATGCACAGTTTCACTTGCGCATAAATATTTTGTGAAGAAAGTCAGAGAAGAGCAAAGCAGAAGATCGGTATCAGTTAG